>SKCR01037902.1:0-117579 GCA_019454045.1 Zanthoxylum bungeanum | reverse complement strand
CCATTGCACTAATGTTTGAAGAAGATCTACCTGAGCCAGTCACATCAACCTCAAAGGATGAAGACCTAAAATTTGACATCTCTTTACATCCTCAGGTTGATACTTATGGAGCATGCATTTCACAGATGACAGATGAAGAATTGAATGTGGAAATCCTAAAATACATATGTGAAGAAAAGATGGAGTATGAAGCAGAGCAAATAGAGGAGCAACTTTCTGACTAAATTGAAGATCTCATACATTTAGAAAAAAATCATTATTGGGGAGTACAAATCAAAGACATCATTCAGAGGCTTGAAAGAATGGAACTTCCATTCAAAGTCAAGCATCATACGAGACCTCCTGATTTTCTTTCTTTCTTTTCAGGAACCACTAGAGTGACAAAGTTTAAAAATGTGGCACAAGCACTGATGAGACAACATTCTTTTTGCCATATTACCGTTAGAATAGACCCTTCAAAAGCAATGCACATGGGATTGTCTTTAATTGGACATCCAAAATCACGCTGAAACCACATTGACAAATGGATTTCAGTCACGTTTGGTTGAAGATGAAAAATTTAGCGCTAGTAAAGAGGCAACCAATTCAATTTATTATAATTTATGTTTTCATATTTTATGTATACATGTTGTAGAATTTTTAATTTTATGTGATATTTTCAGGGAAAAGTACAAACAGAGCATTTAAGGGAAAGCAAGATAGGAGGAATGGTGTTTAGAAATCATAAATATGAGAGCTAAATCATTAGAGATGGCTGAGTAAAGAATGAATTCTTGAGATGCATCCTAATGAATTTATAATAAGCGATTGGCGTATTGCGTACACAATTCTGTTACCTTAATAATTTCTTTGATTTGCTTTTCTGTTGTAATTATCTTTATTTTCGCCGATAAGATCCAGGCTTTTTGACCTTTCACAATTTCTTTTATTGTTTAGCTAATAATCGTCATTTAAAAGATACTAGTGTTATTATTACTCACCATTTTCAGGTGCTATAAATTCAACTCATCATTGCACTTTTGAAGGCAACTAGATTTGAGAAAGAAATACATAAAAATTGAAGCTACTTCAAGAAGACGAGTTGAAAATATTATGTGTTTTGCGGTACTAGTGTTGGTACTAAGCCACAATACATAGCGGCAACACAAGAATTAGGTCGAGTCTTAGCTGAAAGGAATATTCACTTAGTATATGGTGGTGGCAATCTTGAACTAATGGGGATCGTTTCAAGGGTTGTACATGAAGGAGGTAGTCAAGTTTTGGGAATCATCCCAAAACCATTAGCAGAGGCGAATCTTATAGGACCACAAATGGAGAGAAACTTATTGTGCCAGGTATGTCTGAACGACTGGTGGAAATGATTATCCGTGCTGATGCTTTTATTGCTTTGCCAGGAGGCTTGGGTACGATGAAGGAAATTTTTACAATGCTATCTTGGGCGAACTTTAATATACAGCAGAAACCGATTGGACTGTTTAAAACTGATGGATTTTATGATTTTCTTTGTGTCTTTCTTGATGATGCCCGGAGAAATGGTTTCGTGTCGAAGCCTGTAAAAGATATCATCTTCACTGCCAAAACTGCAAATGATTTAATTGACCATATTTTAGCTTTTGAACCACAAATTGACATATCCTTTCCAAGATAAACTGTTTTGATAACAATCGTGGTAAGAAGCGTCGGATAAATCTGGATCTTAACCTTTAATTGATATTTTTAGATTTAGAATTTAAGCTAACCAGGTACTATCTTCTAAACTCATCTTCTACTTTTTAAGACATTGGGGACAATGTCTTATTTAGGTTTGGGGCAGGGGAATATTTTACTAGTATCTTATTTTTAGTCAAAAATTTTCAAAAAAAATTCAAAAAAAATATTTTGTTTTTGTGTTTTTAATTTGATTAATCAGGTGAAATTAGTGCGAGATAGCTGTGTAAGGAATTTCCACTCCTGAGACGTATCTCAACCTATTTTGTAAGAAATTAATTTTTGTTTATTTCCTTTTGAATTATTTAATTTTTGAATTGTCCATAATACTGAATAAAATGGATCTTCATATGCTCAGTTGACAGGTATTATCAATATACATGGTAACATATAGACATAAGCTCTAAGTGAAAAGTTTGTAATATTCAGTGCTCTAGTTTAATTGGAGGAAGCATCTAAAAAGCGATGAAATTAAAAAAAAAAGAAAAAAAGGAAATAAAAAGAAAAAAATGTGTATATATAAAAAAAATAAATAAACGTATGAGATCCGAGTCATTAAGCCCGTAGGGGTGTTTTAAAACCTAGTCCCCTAAAGCCAATTAGCTTGGGAGTCACTGGCCCAAAGCTCACTACATGAATCAAAGATATTATAAAAATAAAAAGAAACATCTGAAATCCGAGTAATTAAGTCCGTAGGGGTGTCTTAACACATAGTACCCTAAAGCCAACTGGTTTGGGAGTCACTGGCCCAAAGCTCGTTACATGGATTGAAGATGTCACTTTCTTTATTTTATGGAAAAAAATAAAAATTCAAAAAAAAAATTGAAATAAAAATCAGAAAAATATTCCATTGCTAAAAAAAATGTGAATTCAGATATAACTTTAGGACAAAAATATTACTCTCTTTTCAACTACACTTATGAATATTGTGGGCACAATGATTTGATCAATACCTTGTCGGTTAAGTATATGAAGAATGGTAAAAATAATCGGAGAATTTACTTATTTGGTAATTTAGAAAGAAAGAAAACAACTACTAGCTTGGATAAGAAGTTTCACATGTTTAGTCACTAACCTGTTTATTCTCTTTTCTCTTGACTTTTTGCTTTTTTGTGTATTAGTTTTATTATCTTTTTGTTTTTGTATGCATTAGTTTGACGTTTGTGGGTATCATTGATGTAAGCCATCACGAGACTACAACTCGTCCACTAGGGACACCTAAGGGTTTAAGGGCTTGTTGCATACGCTAAATGCAATCGTGATCCCTACGAAAGTGGTTAGTTTAATTTAGACTCAGTTGTTTATTTTATTTTATTTTTTTGTTTTGCTCGAGGACTAGCTAATGTTAGGTTTATGGATGTGATGAGCGGAAAATATATCACTATTTCCCACCCCTTTACTTAATATTTTGTATAGTTTCTTGAATTTTATAACGTTTTGATATGTTTTAGTTTATTTTGCGGATAAAATAAAATTGGGACTTACGGAATCATTTAGGATGATATGAGACAATATCAAACCACGAAGGTTTAATCATTAAACATCCCTAGTCAGAGTATTATCGAGATTGGAAATCGATAATGCGTAAAAGACTAGTATTACACTTTTGCGCGTTGTGGGAGCATAACGGTATAGTTCTCATATATTTGGGTATAAAATACTCATGCAAGTGTAATAGGAGGTTGTGTTTACCGATGGTACGGGAACAGCTTCATTCTGGATAGACCCCTCGGAATTCCATTGGTAGTATAACTATGTGTCTATGTAAGTCCGAATCAGGGTAGATGTATTTGGTCTTAACCTGAGACTTGCACCACTAATACTTACGACAATCAATATACTTTGGTTTTGGTCGTCCAGGGCTTTAACAGGTTCTGTGTACGCCTCTTCTGGGTATATTGAGAATCGTAGTATATTGGGTGTGATGTCAAGACGGAAGTATCACTCCAGTCATAATGGAGATGATGGTCACGTAGGATACGGAACTGGTGCTCTTATGTACTGTAGTCATCGGGATAATATGACTAGGTCATGATTATCCGATTATAGAGACTAGTTACCAAAGATCCAATATGTGCTTCGTACGGGGCAAACACAATTCCAGCCCCAGGCCTAGCATGTGACATCCGATACTGGATCGTAATATGCAATACTACGTATACTACGCCTGATATAGATAACATATTCCTATAAGAATATTTCTAGAGAATTGGGTAGGCACGGTGCTTTGCTAGAAGCCAACAATGTCTTTTAAATCAGTAAAAACGTAGTACTAGGTACGTACGTGTTCGGAAAGTCCGACGACCGGATTTACTGCCAACATATCCGGGGATCTCATGGGTCGCTTCCCGAAGATTCACCGATGACGTATGACTCGCACTTAATTAATCTGGGATTAATTATAAGAGAGAAAATTAATCTGGGATTAATACCGAGATATTTTATCTGGGATAAATATTATTTAAAGAGGGAGAACGATTAATTTGAAAATAATTGATCAAATAATATATTCGATATTATTCGAAATTGGATTTCGACGCTGAATTAAAATTAGATTTTAATTCGGGCGAACGAGTTAATTTAGAATTAATTCGTTAGCGACGTGAATAGTAATTTTGCTAGGCAAAATTATTTAATTAAATTTGATTTAATTACAACGCTATGGAAAATTCGTTAATTCAGAATTAGCGAACCCGAGCCCGGGAGTGTTTGTAGGTCCACTCGCATTTCGAATTCAAGTGCAGCCCACAAGTCACATCACGTGTCACATCACTCGTCATTCAAGTGATGGATGTCTTGTCGCTTTGAGTGATTGACAACGTATCACTATTCATGAGTGATGTGAGTAGTTGAAGGCATTAATTGCAAATTTTGGCTCCAAATTTTTGTTTTGACTTTTTGAAAGCCTAATACCAAAATTTGGCCACACTTTGGGAACAAATGTATTAGGTTTTGGAAACCAAATAGACAACATATCATTCTCTCTCTCTCTTCTCCCTCAAGAATCGGCTAAGGGCCATTTTCTTCTCCATTTCTTGCTAGGCCGAGAACAAGAAGAAACCATGGGAAAATTTGTTGCAAATTTTCCAATGCTAGCACAATAAGAGTCATCCAAGGTGATAGGGAAACAAACTCATGAGCATGGAATAACAACACAAAGCTTGGAGCTTGGAGATCCATCCATGGAGTTGACCGATTTGGAGGAGCACAAAAATAATCCAAAACCGCGAGCTTCAAGGGAGCAAAAGTTTGTTGTCCTCGCATCACAAAGCTGATCAATGTAAGTATGATTTCGCTATTCTTCTTTGAGTATTCGCACATGATTTCTATGCTTGAATCGATCTTGGGACTAACCTAGAAACCCAACAATGGTATAAGAGCCATTTTGAGCATGAAATTGAAATTAGGGTAAAATTGGGTAAAATTGATTTGAGCATGTTTGAGTGAAATTGATTGTTTGGATATGCTTAAATTATGATAACATAGTGTTATGCATGATCAATTTGATGAAAATTAGATTTGATCAAATTTTCCCCAAATTATTGGCTTGGCCGAATACTTGATGCCCTAAATGTCATGGGATTTTTTGTGTTTTTGATCATTGGATGAGTTGAAATCATTTGGTAATGTTGATTTAAGATTTAATTGGATTAAAACCGAATCGAACAAAGAAATCCCCAAAATTCCGTGACATAGAAGCATGTAAAATGATTGATTTTTTGATTCAATTGTGTTGGACCTAAGTTGATGATGATAAGCATAATTAATTATGGCATACACTTTAGGTTAATTAAATTATGAAATTTGGAATTTTGGTAATTTAATTAATTGGGCCAAATTTGAAATTGGGCTTGTAAAGTTGTGATTAGGCTTAATGGGCTTGTTAGGCCAAGTTTGGTTTAGGTTAATTGGTTGGATCAAATTGGGCCTAAAACCATATCCATAAATTCCAATATGACTTAATTGACCTTTAATTTTAATTGGGCCTAATTGGCCTAAATTGGTTTCTTGGCAAATAAGGGTGATTCCTTAAATGGGCTTTGGTATTTGGGTTTGACCCATATTGACCAAAAGTCCATGCCTTGAAATTAATTGAAAGCCCATTAGACTTTAATTAAATGGACATTAGATGTTAATGGGCTTTGAGATCCGTAACGATTAGATTTGGAATCTAAGTCGTAAAGGCACATTAAAAAGTGTAATTATTTAATTTGGAATTAAATATAGAATTAGTATTAAATACAAATTAAATTGGATTTAATGTTGTAGTTTAATATAATTCAAGAATTCGTACTTTGAGTACTTATTCTTAAAACGAGTCGGGCTCGCGTAAAATCAAATCATTGTTTAAACATTGTATGGTCATTAATTTCAGATTAATTAATTGGATTAGATTGATTGATAACATGCTTTGTGTGAATACATGGATGCGATGTATGAATAATGTATATCAGATAAATATTAGATGGGTGAGGGTAATTTTGGAAATTGTTGTAATAAATTAGAATTTATTAATTGGACCTGCGTGTCACGCCTATTACCTCTTGACTATTTGTATTTCTTTTCTCACCTATCCCCTCAATGTAAATGAGGTTTCTTTAGAAGTGTTATGTAATTGGGTAGAAGTAATACTTGTGTGCTAGCGGGAGAGAGGAAAGGGAGAGATTTGTTCTAGGAACAATGTTTTAAATATTCATCCGTATATCATTATTATATTTTATTATACGCACCTTATTATGTTTTTAGAATGCATGTTTAAGGGTTTATAATGATGAGACCTTAACAAAGATAATTAATTGGTTGCCAATTACGCGAAAAACCCTAAACACATATTAAGCATTTTTCCTTCCATTGAGTGATTCTTACTCAAGATCCAAGATTGGCACTGGTTTGTTGGCCAAAGTCAAGACCTTTGTCCGTCACAGATATGTTTGAATCATGAAGGCTTTGTTCCATATCGGTGTCTTGTCCAAGTTGTTATTTGTTGGCCAAAGTCAAGATCACTTCTTGTCCATCGACATCGATTACAAAGCTTTCCAGGGTCAATGGGTTCCGCTTAACTGGGATCATTAAGTTTGTTGTGCCAAAGCCAAGGCTTAATTGATTCAGAGGAAAAAGGTTAGGGAATATATTGGATATATTGGCATATATAAGATATATGTTTCGGACTTGGATGTCCACCTACTGGATCTAGGAATTGGATGGGATCCAATTGATCTTAAAGATCTACCTAGTTAATTATCATAAAATTTGTTGGCCAAAGTCAAGATTGTGTGTTATTTAACGGGATCCTAGCCCACTAGGAAACAAGTTTTCCCGAGTACTCCACAGAGAGTTAGAGGCTCGCCGAAAAATAGTGGGAGGCAAGTATTAAATTTGCAATATTCGTTTAGTTACTTGCCATACTCGTTCATTTCAATTTTTCATCAATATGTAATTATATTAGTTGGACTAATATTTAATCGTTGTTTAAATAAACAGTTGGACTGTATTCAAACTAATTCAATTATAGTTGGTTATATAATTGGATTATATTAATCAATATATTTGAATTTAACCAATCAAATTATAGTTGATTATATAGTTAGACTATAGTAATCATTATAATCAATGGTACCTAAAATCGTTGATTAAATAGTTGGACTATAGCAATCAAGATAATTGAAAGATTAGAATTTAAAACATAACCTAGGTGAAAATATTTTAAACGGCTTTAATTTTCAAATTGGGAATAAAATCTCAGGATAGTCCTGAAAATCGAGAAGTTACTTTATTTGATATAGTGACGTCTCAAGTCTAAGCCCGGAGTTGAGCAAATTAGTAGAACATGATATTTGGAATATTCATGTGATGATAACTTTAGTGTTTAATCTGTTATGCTTGCCACAAAGACTCCTTAATTTCTTAGTCAAAACTAAGGATTAATCTTTATAGTATGATATTGAAATTGAAGGCTCTTCATAGATCTATCCTTAGATCTTAGAAGTATAAATAGCAATAGAAAACTCTTGGAGAGTTAATGGCTATACTCAAGGAGACATAGCCAGAGTTTTCAATAGGGCAAGAAGCGCAAGGCGCATCTTACTTCGACATCCCAGAAGGCCAAGGCTTGGCCAAAGGCTTCTGGGTGTGGAAAATGGGTAAAGGCAAAATCATTATAATCTTCTGGGAAGAACATAGGACATATCCCAAAACGTCTGCCTAAACTATGGCAAATGGGGTCACTCAAGCGTGACTACCATATGGACAAGGCAGACGTGAAGGGAGTGAAGACGGGGCAAGGTTCCGACTTCAAATAGGTTTATTATAAACTTGTTCACTACTAGTATTAAAATTGGATTTTAGATACTGAATTTAGTACATAAATATATGTACTGGTGTTCAGAATCTACTCATTAGCAGGATACAGACTTCAGTTGAGATTTATCTCTGAGATGAAAATGGGACAACAGTCGCTGTTTTAACCGTAGATACCTAAGTTTAGGAACTACCATTCAGGTATGTACTTAAATTAGAAAACTGTTACAATGTAACTAGTTTGACTAGAAACATTATCTCTATATCAGGGTTTAACCGTTGCGGGTATACCTTTATATTCTAGAACACTAAATTGTTTTATTTTATAAAGATGATATTGAGATAAAAACATTAGATGTGAATTACAGTATTTATATTTTGAATATAAATAAATCTCAAACGTATAACTTGACAAACAAATAGCTCAAACTGAATTAATCAGTTGAAACTTATATGTGGCATTGTTGTATTTGACACATTAAACAAGACTCGTATATCCACACTTTTGAAGAGTGGATACTATGACGGATTTGATTCTATTTAAATGATGTCTACGAATATAGTTTATTAGGCAAAGTTCCTAAAACACCTTTTATTTGGTAAAAGTGCAAGTGCCACCGATCTGTTAGCCCTCGTTCATAGTGACATAAGTGGGCCAATGTCTAGCTAGGCTAGAGGTGGATATGAATGTTTTGTGAACTTTACGGAAGTGGCATCACGTTATGGTTATGTGTTTCTTGTGAAACACGGATCAGAAAATTATGGTGAATTCAAAGAGTTTCGTCACAAAGTAGACAAACAGATCGGCTAAAGCATTAAAACATCATGATTAGACCACGATGAAAATACTTAAACAATAAGTTTCTCAAATACTTGAAAGAGTACAGTATTCTTTCAATGAGGACTCCTCCCGGAACACGTCAATTTGAAGGTGTGTCCGAACAAAGATACCAAATTTTATTGGACATGATAAGGTTAGTCATGAGTCCTTGTGAGCTACCATTTCCTTCAAAGCATACGCATTAGATATGAACAGGAAATAAATTGGGTTTTCTCATTCCTGAAGATTTGGGTATGCTGGGCAGATGTTTGGATGATACCAAACTAAAACCCAAATCGGATAAGTGCCTAAATTGTGGGTTATCCTAGGGTAACCAAAGTATAGTACTTATACAACTCACTAGAGAACAATGTAATTGTTGATCGCCATGCGATTTTCCTAAAAGGAATACCTATATGCAGTGGTAAGTGGGAGGAAAGTAAAACTCGATGAAAATCGGAGTAATACTGTTCCATGCACCAATTCCTTGATGGAACACAGATAGTTCATCAAGGATGAAACTATACCAATAATCTTCGAATACACAAGAACCGCGCAAGTCGGAGAGAGTCAAAAAATAACCTGGGGTATGGGTTTCTGATCTCACCTCATAAAGATGTCAATCTTAATGAGGAATACGAACTGACTACGTATGAGGAAGTGATACAAGGTATCGACTCCCAATTATGGCAAAGTGCCGTGATGTCTGAAATGGATTCCTTGTATACCAACCATGTTTGGACACTGGTTATTGTACCGGAAGACATTATGCCTATTGGTAATATATAAGTCTTCAAGGAAGACATACATGGAAGGCAACATACCAACGCACTACGCTAGGCTTGTAACGAAAAGGTATCGTTATCAACATTGTGTCTATTACGATGAAACCTTTTAACCGTTGCCATTGATAAATCCATTTGGATAATGTTTGCTAACGCTGCATGTTTCATTTATGAAACATGTCAGCTGAACGTCAAAATCACTTTCCTTAAATGAAAACCTTTTGGAGGATGTTTATAACACCCTGACGGTTTTTTTGTAGCAAAACGAGTAAACAAGGTTTGCAAGTTAATTCGATCTATCAATGATTGAAGCAAGCATATCTTTCTTAGAATTATCATTTTGATGTAATCATAATGGTATATGATTTAATTCAAAACGAAAATGATTCTTGTGTATATAAGGAGGTTAGTGGGAGCACACTGAAAGTGATTGTCCTATAAAATGATGACATATCATTTCTTGGAAATGATATTCCCATAATAAAATCGGTGAAAGCTTGGCTTTCATGAAAATTCTTCGTAGAATTATTGGGAGAAACAACTTTTATTCTATGAATAAAGATCTAATGGGATAGATCTAAAAGTTTTTGGCACTCTCCGAGAAGTCGTACATTGAAATAAATGTACATGGCCTGATGTCTCATATGTTTTTAGCATATGGAGTCATAATCGGGCCAATCCAAGTGATAGTCACTGGATTGATGTTAAGAACATCCTTAAGTATCTTAGATGAACTAAGAATGCTTTCTTATACTATATAGAAATATAACTTGAAGTGACTGGGATCACTGCTATAAGTTTCCAAACCAATAAAACGACTATAAGTCGTAAGAACGGTACTATAAAGTTTGAATAACGGAATAGTGAGTTGGAAATCTTCCAAGAAAAATATTGTTACCAAATAAACAACAAAAGTGAATTATTGTTGCAGCTGAGGCAGCAATAGAAGCCTTTTGGATCGATAATAATCCTAATAAGATTAGGAGTAGTTCTGTTAGCAGCTGAGCTAGACTACAGCAAAGGCTAAAGAATTAATAGGTCTCATCAACGATCCAGATATATACTTCAAATATTCATCTAATTCATTTGGATCATACACCGTGGCGATGTGATGATCGAATAAATCGCATCATATGATAACCATGGAAATCCGCTGATGAAAGCCTTTCCTCAGCAGAAGTTTGAGCGAACCGTACATAGTTCGGGTGTAGGACACTTGAGTGATTAGCTATATGCCAAGTGGGAGATTGTTGGAAAATTTTGACCCATATCATCACTATCTGTACAGATCATGGTGTTGTTGTATAAATTAACTATGTGACAAAGGAAATTGACCTTTTATCATTTGTAATTCGATTACCTAGATGTATAAATGATAAAAGGTCAATATGATTAGTTTCAGATTGAGATAATATGAGACCGTATCAATCCACGAAGGTTTAATCATTAAACATCCATAGTCAGAGTATTATCGAGATTGGACATCGATAATACGTAAAAGACCAGTATTACACTTGTGCGCGTTGTGGGAGCATAACAACATAGTTCTCATATATTTGGGTATAGGATACTCATGCAAGTGTAATATGAGGTTATGTTTACTAATGGTACGGGAATAGCTTCACTCTGGATAGACCCCTCGGAATTCCATTGGTAGTATGACTATGTGTCTATGGAAGTCCGAATCAGGGTAGGTGTATTTGGTCTTAACCTGAGACCTGCACGGCTAATACTTGTGACAATCAATATACTTTGGTTTTGGTCGTCTAGGGCTTTAACAGATTCTTTGTACGTCTCTTCTGGGTATATTGAGAATCGTAGTGTATTGGGTGTGATGTCAAGACGGAAGTATCACTCCAGTCATAGTGGAGATGATGGTCACGTAGGATACAGATCTGGTGCTCTTATATAATGTAGTCATCGGGATAATATTACTAGGTCATGATTATTCGATTATAGAGACTAGTTACCAGAGATCTGATATGTGCTTCGTACGGGGCAGACACATTTCCAACCCCAGGCCTAGCATGTGACATCCAATAACTGATCGTAATACGCAACACTACGTATACTACGCCTGATATAGACCACATATTCCTATAAGAAGGAGAATTGGGTAGGCATGGTGCTTTGCTATAAGCCAACCATGTCTTCTAAATCAGTAAAAACGTTGTACTAGGTACGTACGTGTTCGGATAGTCCGAAGACCAGATTTACTGCCAACATATCCGGGGATCTCATGGGTCGCTTCCCGAAGATTCACCGATGACGTATGACTCGCACTTAATTAATCTGGGATTAATTATAAGAGAAAAAAATTAAACTGGGATTAATTACAGAGATATTTTATCTGGGATAAAATATTATTTAAAGAGAGAGAACGATTAATTTGGAATTAATCGATCAAATATTATATTCGATATATTATTCGAAATTGAATTTCGATGCGGAATTAAAATTAGATTTTAATTCGGGCAAACGAGTTAATTTAGAAATAATTCGTTAGCGACGTGAATAGTAATTTTACTAGGCAAAATTATTTAATTAAATTGATTTAATTACGTCGCAACGGAAAATTCATTAATTCGGAATTAGCGAACCCGAGCCCGGAAGTGTTTGCGGGCCCACTCGCATTTTGAATTCAATTGCGGCCCATAAGTCACATCACTTGTCATTCAAGTGATGGATGTCTTGTCACTTTGAGTGATTGACAACCAGTCACTATTCATGAGTGATGTGAGTAGTTGAAGGCATTAATTGCAAATTTTGGCTCCAAATTTTTGGTTTGACTTTTTGAAAGCCTAATACCAAAATTTGGCCACACTTTTGGAACAACTGTATTAGGTTTTGGAAACCAAATCGACAACATATGATTCTAGTGTGAATAAAAACAAGATAAGTTGCGGAGTAAATTTACATTGAGCGGATGAGAATTTCAATAATTCCAATGTATGATTGAAGCTCCCAGCTTTGAATTGAATTCCAAATCAAGGGTGAGTTTCCCTATCACCTTTCTATAACTCTCAAAGTGCTAGCAATAGTGAATTTTTGCAACAAAAATTCAAGGAGAAGAGGAAGTAAGCTCACGGCATGGAGAAGAAATGAGAGAGAGATGTGTTTTTGTGTTGTGTTGTTTCAAAAACAAAAGTAAGTGTTCCAAAACTTGTTCAACACACTTTAGTTGTGTGAAAGATTGCATTAAATGAGCTCAACCACTTCTATCGGTTAGAGATATGCCCTATACCCAACTTATGGATGGGCTATATGTACATGTATTTGCAATATTTTTATTAATTTATAAAATGGCAATCTTTATTATAGTCTAAAAAAAAATTATAGGAATCATCAAACATTGTAATAAAGCCATTAGAGTAATAAGATGATGGTTTCCACGCCTTATGAGAATCATTACTCTCAAACGTTCCTAGTCATAATTTTATGAATAATTTGGGCGTTCACAAAGCGGAGAGTCTAGAATAATCTGGGGTAGCCGATCTCATAGGCTACTAGCGGAGATTCGTCCGCTTGGTGTATCACATGGATGCATGAGTTCCTCGTGTCCATTGAACTGATCGCCGAAAGTTTTCACATGGAGTGTTTATCCCATGTGTCTATGAGAACTTTCATGTATCGATTGTATGACTAGTCCTTAGACTTGAGGTCTTTATGTAGAGTTTCATGTTGGATAATATGACCCATAGCGTCACTATTTGTACAGATCACGGTGTTGTTGTATAAATTAACTATGTGACAAAGGAAATTGCACTCTCATCATTTGTGATTAGATCGCCATAGATATATAAATGAAGAGAGGTCCATATGATTAGTTCCTGGATTGAGATGATATGAGACAGTATCAGTCCACGAAGGATTAATCATTAAATATCTCTAGCCGGAGTATTATCGAGATAGGACATCGATAATGCGGAATAGGCTAGTATTGTACTTGTGCACGTTGTGAGGGCACAACGGCATAGTTCTCATATATATAAGTATTGGATACTTATGGAAGTGCGCTAGGAGGTTGTGTTTCACCGATGGTACGGGAAACAGCTTCGCTCTGGATAGACCCCTCGGAATCCCATTGGTATTTTGACTATGTGTCTATGGGAGGCCGAAATCAAGGTAGGTGTGTATAGTCTTAACCTGAGACTTGCATCGCTAATACTTGCGATAATCGGTAGACTTTAGTCTTGGTGGTACAGGGCTTTAACCGGTTCTGCGTACGCCGCTTCTGGGCTTATCAGAGAGTCGTAATGTATTGGGTGTGATGTCGAGACGGAAGTATCACTTCAGTCATAGTGGAGATGATGTCACGCTGGATACAGTATTAGTGCTCTTAAGTACTGGCCGGCCATCGGGATATTATGACAAGGTCATATATATCCGATTATAGAGACTAGTTACCAGACATCTGACATGTGCTTCGTACGGGGCAGACACTTATCCAGCCCCAGCCCTAGAACGTGACTATCCGATACTGGGCCGATATACACAATACTACGGTATACTACGCTTGATATAGATCTATATATTCCTGTAAGAATATTTCTGGAGAATTGGGTAGGCATGGCGCTTTGCTAGAAGCCAACCTTGTCTTGTAAATCGGTATAAACGTAGTACGCGATACTTACGTGTTCGGATAGTCCGACGACCGTATTTACTGCCAACATATCCGGAGATCTCATGGGTCGCTTCCTGAAGATTCACCGATGATGTATAACTCGCACTATAATTAATCTGGGATTAATTAGTAGAGAGAGAAGATTTATTTCTAGAGAGAGAAAATTAATCTGGGATTAATTACGGAGATATTTTATCTCGGATAAAATATCGTTTAAAGAGAGAGAACGATTAATTTGGAATTAATCGATAAAATAATATATTTGATATATTATTAGAAATTGGATTTCGACGCGAAATTAAAATTAGATTTTAATTCGGGCGAACGAATTAATTTAGAATTAATTCGTTAGCGACGTGAATAGTGAATTCGCTAGGCGTAATCATTTAATTACGACGCGACCGAAAATTCGTTAATTTGGAATTTGCGAACCCTTGCCCGAGAGTGATTGCGAGCGCATTCGCATTTCGAATTCGAGCACGGCACGCAAGTCACATCAAGCGTCAAATCGTTAGTCACATCATGCGTCAAATCAATTATCACTTTGAGTGATGTGACTTGACAACATGTCACTTTATTAAAGTGATGTGATGTGACTTAAAGTAAAAGTAGAAATGATGTGTGAAAAGTAGAAAAGCATTAATAGACTTTTGCTTTTTACTTTTGATATATATGATAATGATTTATATATATTTATTTTGTTTTTGGAAAATAAATTAAATATATAAACTAAAATCATTTTCTCTCTCTCAACAACACATTCACGATCTCTCATCTCCCTCTTTTTTTCTTCTTCCTCTCTTTCACGCATGGTGCCGATTTCTTCTCTTTTTTTTCTGGTTATGACCGAAATTTTGAGAAGCAAGGAAGATGAAGTTGTGCTAGCACACCTTGGGTTATATTATGGTGATAGGGAAACGAATTTGTGAGCATGGAAAAGCTTGAATCTTGGAGCTTCAATGGTGACATCCATGGCCGATTATTGGAGCCTCAAAACAGCCCCCAACCGAGCAGCTCACTGTACTTGGAAGCCAAAACCGAGCATGATGAAGCAACAAAAACGCATATTGTTCTTCCTAGCATCAAACCCATCAATGTGAGTATGAATTCCGCCTTACTCCTTTGTGTATTCAACTCGTTTTATGCATGTTTGTGATCCTTGGGACTTTGATTGAACTCTTACAATGGTATCAGAGCGCTATTGATGCATAAAACCGAATTAGGGTTCTTGAGCAAATTTGGGGCTTTTTGATTTAAGCTTGATTCTGACAAATTGATTGTTTAAGAATGTTTGTATATGTTCTAATTAGAGTTATATGTAATCAATTTGAAGAAAAATTGATTGGATTGATTTTCCCCAATTTGCTTATTGTTGGTCAAAACTTTAATTTGGGTAAACTCGATTTAGGCATGATTTGGTTGAATTGTTTGATGAAGTATGCTTGAATGAGGTTGAATTGAAGTTGTGCATGATCAATTTCAAGAAAATTGGATTGGATCAATTTTCCCCAATTCTTTAGGTTGAACATGTAACTTGAAATTGGGAAAAATGTGTTTGAGCATGTTTTAATTAAATTGGATGTTTAAGTATGCTTAAAACATGTTTAATTGAGATTGTGTGTGATCAATTTCAAGGAAATTGGATTGGATCATTTTTCCCCAAATTGGAGGCATGACCGAAATTGGAAGAACCCTAATGTCTTGGAATTAATTTGTTTTTTGATCATTGGATGACTTAAAACAACTGGGTAATGTTGTTTTGAAGTTCAATTGGATTGAATTTTGATTTGGAACATTTTTCCCTTTTAAAGTGGCTTGGCCGAATCTTAATGAACATGAAATTTATTGTGATTTTTTGTTTTAATTCATTGGATGAATTGAATTGATTTGGGAAGTGATGATTGTGGATTCAAATTGGATTGAAACCGAATCGGATTAAAAACCCCTAATTGCCGAGACTTGAAAGCATGTTAATTGGGTTTGATTTTAATTGAATTGTGTTGGACACTATTTGGTTGTTAAAGTGCATGATTAATTAGGCTAATTGATGTTTTAGAAATGTTAATTGGGTAATTGATTATGTAATACACTTAGGTTAATTAATTGTGAAATTTGGAATTTTATAAGTTAATTAATTTGGGCTTAATTTTGGAAATTGGGCTTGTTTGGTTGTAATTGGGCTTTTGGGCTTTGTTGTAACAAAGTTGAGTTTAGGCAAATTTGGTTGGATCCAATTGGGCCTAAAACCGCATCCATAAAGTCCAATTATGACTTAATGGACCTTAATTATTTAATTGGGCCTAATGGGCCAAAATTAATTTAAAGGCTTATGGGGTAAATCCCGGATTGGACTTTGGTTGCGGGTTTGACCCGAATTGACCAAAAGTCCACGCCTTGAAGAAATTAATTAAAAGCCCATTAGACTTTAATTAAATTAATATTGGATATTAATCGGGCTTTGAGACCCGTAACGATTAAATTTGGATTTTAGTCGTAAAGGTTTATTTTATAAAGTGTAATATTTAATTTGGAATTAAATAATGAATTAGAATTAAATGCGTATTAAATTGGATTTAATTATGTAATTTAATTTAATTCATGGAATTCGTACCTTAAGTACTTATTCATAAAAACGAGTTTGACTCGAACAAAATCAAATCTTTGTTTGAACATTGGATGATCACTAATTATCAAGATTAATTAATTTGATTGATTGATAACATGCTTGTATGAATACATGGTTGTGATGTTTGAATAATGTATATCGGATGGATATTAGCTGGGTGGGGCGATTTTGGAAATTGTAATAAATTTGATTTATTAATTGGACCTGCGAGTCCAGCCTTATCTCCTATTCTTTGTATTCTCTTCTCACCTATTCCCCTCAATGTAAATGAGGTTTCTTTAGATGTGTAGTGTAACGGG
Organism: Zanthoxylum bungeanum; assembly: GCA_019454045.1. Classification (NCBI taxonomy): domain Eukaryota; kingdom Viridiplantae; phylum Streptophyta; class Magnoliopsida; order Sapindales; family Rutaceae; genus Zanthoxylum; species Zanthoxylum bungeanum. Next base: position 100,421 of record SKCR01037902.1, on the reverse strand, counting down.
TAGAAGAAATATTAGTGCTAGCGGGAGAGAGAAAGTGAGAGATTTGATCTAGGATCAAGGTAAAATATCCATCCGCATATCATTATTATTTTACATATGCGCTTTATTATGTGTTTAGAATGCATGTTTAAGGGTGTATGATGATGAGACCTTAACAAAGATAATAAATTGGTAACCAATTTGCACGCGAAAAACCCTCGTTAAATATCAAGCGTTTATTTTCCTTCCATTGAGTGATTCTTACTCAAGATCCAAGATTGGCAGGGGTTGTTGACCAAAGTCAAGCCCTTGTCCGTCAAAGATGTGTTTTAATCACGAGGCTTTGTTCCATATCGGTGTCGTGTCCAAGTTGTGGTTTGTTGGCCAAAGTCAAGACCACTTCTTGTCCATAGACATTGATTACGAAGCTTCCATGTCAATGGGTCCGCGCTTGACTGGGATCACTAGGTTTGTTGTGCCAAAGCCAAGGCCTAGTTGATTCAGAGGAAAAAGGTTAGGGTATACATTCGATGTATAGGCATATATAAGATATATGTTTGGGACTTGGATGTCCACCTACTGGATCTAGGAGTTGGATGAGATCCAATTGATCTTCGAGATCTACCTAGTTAATTATCATACAATTTGTTGGCCAAAGTCAAGATTGTGTGATATTTAACGGGATCCTAACCCACTAGGAAACACGGTTTCCCGAGTACTCAACAGAGGGTTAGAGGCTCGACGAAAATAGTGGGAGGCAAATTGAATTTGCAATACTCGTTCAATTACTCGCCATACGCGCTCATTTAAATTATTTCGTCATTAGATTAAATGTTAGTTGACTAATATTTAAATTGTTGTTTTAAAAAAAACAGTTGGACTGTATTATACTTGATTATACATAATTGGATTATATTAATCAATATATTTGAATTAATTAATTTCAATTTACAGTTGATTTTATAATTGGATTATAGTAATCAATGTAATTGAGGTTAATTAATTTGGATTATATTTGATTATATAGTTGGACTATTATAATCATTATAATATATATAGTACCACTAATCGTTGATTAAATAGTTGGACTATTGTAATCAAGATAAAATTGAAAAGTTGAATATTTAAAATATAATCTGGGATTAAAATATTTTAAATGATTTAATTTTCAAATGGGAATAAATAATAGGTTACTTTATATGATAAAATAACTTATTATACATTAAGCCCAAAATTAAGCAAAATAAGTAGAGCGTAAAATCTTTGGAAGATTTATGTGATGATGACTTTAATGCTTAATTTAATATACTTGTCATAAATCTATTTTTAGATTTAAGAAGTATTAAAATTGCAATTTATAATTCTTGGAGAATTAATTGACTATTCTAGAGGAGATAAAGTCAAAATTTGCAATTGGGCATGTAGCACGAGGTGCACATCGTTTCGATATTCTAAAAACCCAAGGCTTGGCCTAAGGTTTCTGAAATATTGAAAAGGATAATTGACATATCCCAAAGTGACTACCATTTGGATATGGCAGACACAAAGGAATTAAAGAAAGGGCAAGGCTCTTACTTTGAAAATGTTTGTCTTAGTTATGTTCACAGCTAGTATTGAAATTAGATTTTAAATACTTAGTGTGGTACATAAAATATATGTATTGATGTTCAGAATCTGCTTTGAGAAGGATACTGACTTCAAGCTGAGATTGCTCTGCAAATCGGAAACGGGACGAAAGTCGCTGTTTCGACCGTAGATACCTAAGTTTAGGAACTACCCTTCGGGTGTGTACTTAAATTAGGAACTGTTATAGTCTAACTAGTTTGACTAGAGACATTATCTCTATATCAGTGTTTAATCCGTTGCGGATAAACCTTTATATTCTAGAACACTAAAGTGTTTTATTATATAAAGATGATACTGAGATAAATACATTAGATGTAAATAACAGGATTTATATTTTGAATATAAATAAAATCTCAAACATATAAAATGACAAATAAATAGCTCAAATTGATTTGATCAATAGAGACTTATTTGTGGCATTGTTGTCTAGGACACAATTTAATTAGACTCGTATATCCACACTTTTGAAGAGTGGGTACTAGGACTGATTTGACTATTCAAATAAGGTCTACGAATCTAGTTTATTAGGTAAAGTACCTAAAATACTATTTACTTGGTAATAATAAAAGGGCCACCGATCTGTTAGCCCTATTCATGGTGAAGTTAGTGGGCCCATATCTAGCTAGGCTAGATGTGAACATGAATATTTCGTGACCTTAACGGATGTGGCGTCACATTATGGTTATGTGTTTCTTTTGAAGAACACAAATCAGAAACTTTTAGAGTTTCGACACGAAATACACAAACAGTATTATTCCGCCACGGTAAGACCGTAATGGAAAATACTTAAGCAGTAAGTTTCTTATATACTTGAAAGAGTATAGTATTCTTTCAAATGAGGACTCCTCCCGGAACACGTCAAAGTGACGGTGTTTCCGAACGGATTAACCGAATCATGTTAGACATGATAAGGCTAATCATGAGTTGCTCTGAGCTGCCATTTCCTTCAACGGATAAGTTTTAACAGTGCAATAACTTATTTAGAATAAGGTTCCATAATAATCTGATTGACAGATTACATATTAGATATGAACGGGAAAGAAACCGGGTTTCTCATTCCTGACTATTGGGATGCTAGGCATATGTTTGGATAATACCAAACTAAAACCTAAATTGGATAAGTGCCAATTGACCGGCGTAAACACACACGTATAACGCAAGCGCACGTATCGTTCAAGTAGTATAAAAATATCGATCCCACGAGGACTTAATTCCTACTGTTGTTATTAATTATTGAATCTATTTAATTACAAATATCTAATTAAAAGGGAGAATGGAATTGATTGCTTGATTGATTTGGTTGATTGTAGATTTGCTAAATAAATAAATAAAAAGATAAAAGAAAATACTAAGGAAAATACAGATAAAAAGATATAAGGTTGTGATTTCCTTTAATATCATTTAAAAGATGAAGTGATTATTTTATGTTTGTGTAATAAACCAGTTTACTAACCTGGAACACTAAATTATGTAAAAGCCTCTTCCGATGGTCAACTACAAATACCCAGTATAACCCAATTGAACCATATTCCTATGTCAACCACATTACCTGGATTCATTAAGTCTAAGTTCCATTTATGGCTACCCCCGCCCAACAGGTATATTCCTATCCTGTAAGGAAATCTATTAAAAGGGTTATCTATCCTCAAGGAAGATCGTGGGCTATTAAATCTAAGGCTGAAACCTAAAATCCCTATGTCTAGTTCATTTTAGATTTACCATATCAATCTTATTGGTGATCAGACAATAAGAAGCATTAAGCTTAAGACTTAATAAGTAAACCTATAAATTACCCAAACTATAAAATAATCCCTTATAAACTAGTGATATTAAAAGTCATCACAACCCCTAGATAACTAACACATAACTAGGACTAATAAAAACATAAAATAAAAGACATAAAATAAAAATACTGAAAAATAAAATAAAATAAAATGTTAAGGTAAAAAGAATTAATTCTACTACTACTTATTTAGATATCTCCCATTAAAATAATATAAAAACTTGTGATTATTACCAACCAGCCATAAAGGCGGAACCAAAATAACCAGCCATAAAGGCGGAACCAAAATAACCAGCCATAAAGGCGGAACCAAAATAACCAGCCATAAAGGCGGAATATATGTTTTATTATCCACCGACCAATCTGGCGGTATCCTGATTAAGTTCAAATTAAATAGTAAATATATTATTTTAAGGGAGATTAATCTAAATAGTAATAGTAAAAGAAATTACCTTTCACCCGAACATAAAGAAATTACCGCATCACGGTAAATAGTAAAAACTGTAAAAAGTAAATAGTAAATAGTAAAAACTGTAAAAGAAAGTAAAAAGTAAAAATTAAATTACTATTATTACAAAAAGTAATTAAAAATTATTTACAAAACTAAAAAAAAGTAAAAACTAAAGACTTTTAGAGAGAGAAACTCTCTCTTTAGAAGGAATTGAAGAGAGAGGATGGGATACAAATTTCTGAAATCGGGTGCTCAATTTATAGGCGTCTATAGGGTGTGGGCGTCGCGACGCCAAAAGGTTCCGCGTCGCGACGCCAGATACAGTGACACGTGTCACTTGCTGGTTCGACGGCTCAAATCTTATCCGATGACGTGGCACTGTTCATGACGTCATTGCTGACGTCATGCTGACGTCACTGTCGGCAACTGTCGGTACCGTTGGATGGGTGACACGTGGTATCCGGCGCATGTTAGCAAAACTTCTGTGATGGTGACACGTGGCACGGTGCACGTTAGCATAGTCAACTTTTCAGATTCTGATCCCGTTGACCCCGGCGCATTTTAGCAACTTCGGCGCAGGCTGGGCGTCGCGGCGCGCAACGCTCCAGCGTCGCGACGCGCAGAAGACTGAATTATTCCAGTTGACGCATTTTTGACCGGTGTTGTCCCAAATTGCTTCCAGTGCTGTCCAAACTTTATTTATCTGTAAAATAACAACAAAACACATCAAAACGTTCATAAAACTCGAGAAACAATACAAAACATTAGGTCAAATGAGTGGGAAATAGTGATATAAATACCACTCATCACACCCCCAAACCTAACATTTTGCTAGTCCTCGAGCAAAACAGAAAATAAAATAACCAAAAAATAAACTTTAACTAAGCCACTTTCGTAGGGATCACGGTTGCATTTAGCATATGCAACAAGCCTTTAAACCCCTAGGTGTCCCTAGTGGACGAGTGTAGTCTCGTGAGGGCTTACAGCAATGATACCCACAAACATTTTACAAAAGTAAAAAGTTAGTTAAAACTAATGCACACAAAAGCAAAAAGACAAGCGAAAAGAGAATAAAGAAGTTAGTGACTAATCAGGTGAAAATTCTACTCCAAGTTACTAGTTGTTTTGTTTCATTCTAAATTACCGAATAAGTAAATTCTCCGATTATTTTTACCATTCTTCATATACACAGCCAACAAAATATTAATCAACTCATTTTTGCCCACAACAGTCATAAGTGCAGTTGATAAGAGAGTAATATTTTTGTCCTAAAGTTTTATCAGATTTCACACCTTTTTGTAGTAATGGAATAATTTTCTGATTTTTCTGATTTTTTCTTTGATTTTTTCTCTATTTTTTATTTTTATACAATATCTTCCGTCTATGTAGCGAGCTTTGGGTCGGTGGCTCCCAAACCAGTTGGCTTTAGGGCACCAGGTGTTCAGACACCCCTACGAACTTAATTACTCAGACTTCAGATATATATTTTTGCAGCATCTTCGATCCATGTAACGAGCTTTGGGCCAGTGACTCCCAAACCAGTTGGTTTTAGGGCACTAGGTGTTAAAATACCCTTACAGACTTAATAACTCGGATCTCGGACGTTTTTTTTTTTTTTTTTTTTTTTTTTTTTTTTTTTTTACTCCATCACTATTTAGAGATGCTTCCTCCAATTAAACTATAGCACTGAATATTACAAACTTTTCAATTTTAGCTCATGACTGTATGTTCCATGTAAGTTCATAATACCTGTCAACTGAACATATGAAGATCATTTTAGTCAGATTTATGGAGAATTCACAAATTAAATAATTTAAAAGGAAATAAACAAAAATAACTTGTTTTGAAATAAATGGTTTGAGATACGTATCAGGAGTGAAAACTCCTTACTCAGCTACCTCTTACCAATTCCACCTTTATAGTCAAAACAGAAATACGAAAATGCAAAATATTTTTGTAATTTTTGAAAATTTTTCAATTTTTTTGTATTTTTCGAAAAATTTTGGACTAAAAATAAAAACAACATACAAACTAAAAACAAGGTACTAATCAACTAATTCCCTCCCCCAAACCTAAATGAGACATTGTCCTCAATGTCTTAAACAGTAGAAGAAGAGCTTAGAAGATAATACCTGGTCAGCTGAAATTTTACAGGAAAAATTACTGATTAAGATTTATGCCCAAATTACGGTTCTTACCACAATTGCTATTTGACCATTTTTCATTAAAAATTTTGGCAGAATCACCTCTAAAAACTCAAAATTTCCCCAAAATTCACCCTAAAAAATTATCACCAATCAAATCCCAACTTTGGTATTTTTCAGAAAAATCCGACAGAGTCTCCTCTGTTTTCCTCAAATCCTCAACAACAACACAAAACAACAAAAATTACCGCAAACACTCCAAATCAATCGATCATCGCACTTCGCCCCCAATTACTACGAATCAACTTAATTCACAATCCAACACTTCGCAATTCAAAATTCACAGTCAACCAATTCACAATTCAATTTTTCAATTTACCCAATTACCAAATCAATTTTTTATCAAATCATTACCGTATTTTCAAATTCTGATTTTGGCAGTGGTACTCTCGGCAGTGAGATTCGGTAGCTGTGATGGTGAAGGAGGTTCTCGGCAAGGATGGCTCGGTTCCGGTTTGCGATGGTGGTGGCTAATATTCGGCAAGACAGTGGCAATTTGGCTCGGCAATGGGCTGGTTTGTCTCAGTTTGGTCGGCTTGTGGTTGATTCCGGCGATGTTGGTGCGGTTCTGTGATGTCTTGGAAGTGGGTCACAGCTCCGGTAATGGATTCGTGGTGGGTAGTTTCGGCCAGATGGTGGTGCTCAGAACCGGCGATGAAGGTCTCGGCAAGGATGAAGATGGTGTTGATCTCTGCGATGGCTCGCGGTGGTGAAGGTAATGGCTCGCGGTGGTGATGGTGGAGATTTGAGAGAAAATGGTGAGATCTGGGTGGTTTCGGCTTGTGTCGAAGGTGATGGTGGTTCTGGCGAGATGGTTGCAGGCTGTGGATCTCGGTCGTGAGGCTCACGGTCACGATGTCACTCGATTTTGGTTCGGTGGCTGGTGGGTTTCGGTCACGGCAAGGGGTGGATCTTGGTTTTGTTTGTTCTCGGTGAGTGGTTGCGGATGAAGAAGATGAAGAGTGAAAGGAGATGCTGTCAGCCTCTGCTTATGTCTCTGATTTCCGTGTCAGCGTAGCGACGCTGAATTTTTTTTTTTTTTTTTTTTTGGCAAAATCATGTCTTGCGACGGATAAATCCATAGGGACGCCTCTCAAGAGGTGACTCCTTACTCGGCCGTCTCCTGGATCAACTTTGTATCTTCGTGATTTTGTCAAATTTTTATTTTGAAAATCCCGCTTGCACTGCCTTTCTTGTTCTGAAAAATTCCGTTTTTATTTTTCCTGCAAAACTAACACACAAAATTAAAAAGTTCACACAAAATATGAAAAATAAATTACAACAAATTGCATGGGTTGCCTCCCTGCTAGCGCTGAATTTTTCGTCTTCAGCCAGACGTGACTGAAATCCATATGTCAAGGAGGTTTGAGTGTCGTTTTGGATGTCCGATTAAAGACAATCCCGTGAGCGTTGCTTTTAAAGGGTCTCTTCCAACGGTAAAATGGCAAAAAATATTTTTTCTCATTCAGTGCTTGTGCCACCTTTTTACTCCTTTTTGCTCCAGTGGTTCCTGCAAATAAAGAAAGAAAATCAGGAGGTCTTGTATGGTGCTTGACTTGGAATGGAAGTTTCATTCTGTCAAGCTTCTGGGTGACATCTTTGATTTGTACTCCCCAAAACAGCGATGTTTTTCCTGAATGCTCTGGATCTTTATTAAGGTCAGACATTTGCTCCTCCATTTGCTCTGTTTCTTGCTCCACCTGAGGATGAAAAGATGAGTCAGACATTAGGTCTTCATCCTCTGATTCGGGTGAAATGATTGGCTCAAGTTGATCTTCTTCAAACATTTGTGAAATGGAATCTCCAAGATCTTCGTTTTGAGGATTCAGAATTCTATCCTCAATTTTTGATGCAGTTGGTACAAATGTTTCAGCTTCATCATCGTCAGAATCTGAATAATAAAAGTCAAATCGAGACTTTGCCGGTTCAAACTCCTGAACTGATACCTCTGATGTTGATACTGCTCAGCCTCCTTCTCTGTTGAAATGTCATTATAAAATGATTGGTATTCGAAGGCTTCATCAGTGTCATCTGAGAATGGTTGTTGAGGTATATAGTTCTGGTTTTCTGTTAATTGTCTGATTTGATCTGTCATTCTCTGCATGGATTCTGTTTGACTCTGTGAAATTGTGCATCAAATCGAGCTGTCTGTTCTTTGAACATGTGAATCAATTGATTCCTCTGATGATTCTGGTTGTTGGTGAGGATCGAAGGTAGATGGTGGATAAGATGAAAAATGTGATTCTGTGAAATGTGATGGTTCTTCGTACCATGTAGGATCTTGATAGTTCTGCCACCCTGGATGGTAGTTGTATTCGCAATAATCGCTTGGGTGGTCACCATTACATATGTCACATCTCCACATTTCGTTCTGTTGAGCAAATGTAGTATTGCTTGGTTCGGGCATCCAGTGATAATCATTGGGCTCGACAACAGGCCTCAGAAAACCGGACTGTTGCTCCCAGATGTGGGGTGTATCTTCTTGTAAAGCACATAATCTCTCAATCTCCCAGTAGTGTTTCATTTTTAAGTCACCTGAAATCAAAAGAAAGTAATAAAAATTACAGATAAAAATAAAGAAAATTAGATACAAGTAAATTAGATAGCTTCAAAATTAATAACTCAAGAAATATAAGTCCCCGGCAACGGCGCCAAAAACTTGACCGGTGTAAACACACACGTATAACGCAAGCGCACGTATCGTTCAAGTAGTATAAAAATATCGATCCCACGAGGACTTAATTCCTACTGTTGTTATTAATTATTGAATCTATTTAATTACAAATATCTAATTAAAAGGGAGAATGGAATTGATTGCTTGATTGATTTGGTTGATTGTAGATTTGCTAAATAAATAAATAAAAAGATAAAAGAAAATACTAAGGAAAATACAGATAAAAAGATATAAGGTTGTGATTTCCTTTAATATCATTTAAAAGATGAAGTGATTATTTTATGTTTGTGTAATAAACCAGTTTACTAACCTGGAACACTAAATTATGTAAAAGCCTCTTCCGATGGTCAACTACAAATACCCAGTATAACCCAATTGAACCATATTCCTATGTCAACCACATTACCTGGATTCATTAAGTCTAAGTTCCAATTATGGCTACCCCCGCCCAACAGGTATATTCCTATCCTGTAAGGAAATCTATTAAAAGGGTTATCTATCCTCAAGGAAGATCGTGGGCTATTAAATCTAAGGCTGAAACCTAAAATCCCTATGTCTAGTTCATTTTAGATTTACCATATCAATCTTATTGGTGATCAGACAATAAGAAGCATTAAGCTTAAGACTTAATAAGTAAACCTATAAATTACCCAAACTATAAAATAATCCCTTATAAACTAGTGATATTAAAAGTCATCACAACCCCTAGATAACTAACACATAACTAGGACTAATAAAAACATAAAATAAAAGACATAAAATAAAATACTGAAAAATAAATAAATAAAATGTTAAGGTAAAAGAATTAATTCTACTACTACTTATTTAGATATCTCCCATTAAAATATATAAAAACTTGTGATTATTACCAACCAGCCATAAAGACGGAACCAAAATAACCAGCCATAAAGGCGGAACCAAAATAACCAGCCATAAAGGCGGAACCAAAATAACCAGCCATAAAGGCGAAATAATGTTTTATTATCCACCGACCAATCTGGCGGTATCCTGATTAAGTTCAAATTAAATAGTAAATATATTATTTTAAGGGAGATTAATCTAAATAGTAATAGTAAAAGAAATTACTTTCACCCGAACATAAAGAAATTACCGCATCACGGTAAATAGTAAAAACTGTAAAAAGTAAATAGTAAATAGTAAAAACTGTAAAAGAAAGTAAAAAGTAAAAATAAATTACTATTATTACAAAAAGTAATTAAAATTATTTACAAAACTAAAAAAAAGTAAAAACTAAAGACTTTTAGAGAGAGAAACTCTCTCTTTAGAAGGAATTGAAGAGAGAGGATGGGGACAAATTTCTGAAATCGGGTGCTCAATTTATAGGCGTCTATAGGGTGTGGGCGTCGCGACGCCAAAAGGTTCCGCGTCGCGACGCCAGATACAGTGACACGTGTCACTTGCTGGTTCGACGGCTCAAATCTTATCCGATGACGTGGCACTGTTCATGACGTCATTGCTGACGTCATGCTGACGTCACTGTCGGCAACTGTCGGCACCGTTGGATGTGCACGTGGCATCCGGCGCATGTTAGCAAAACTTCTGTGATGGTGACACGTGGCACGGTGCCGTTAGCATAGTCAACTTTTCAGATTCTGATCCGTTGACCCCGGCGCATTTTAGCAACTTCGGCGCAGGCTGGGCGTCGCGGCGCGCAACGCTCCAGCGTCGCGACGCGCAGAAGACTGAATTATTCCAGTTGACGCATTTTTGACCGGTGTTGTCCCAAATTGCTTCCAGTGCGTCCAAACTTTATTTATCTGCAAAATAACAACAAAACACATCAAAACGTTCATAAAACTCGAGAAACAATACAAAACATTAGGTCAAATGAGTGGGAAATAGTGATATAAATACCACTCATCACCAATATAGGTTATCCTAAGGGAAACCATAAGTATAGTACTTATACATCTCACATGAGAACAATGTGATTGTTGCTCACCATGCGGGTTTTCCTGAGAGGAATACCGATATGCAGTGGTCAGTGGGAGGATAGTGATACTCGATGAAAATCGGAGTAATACTGTTCAAGGCACGAAGTCCTTAATGGAACATAAATAGTTCATCTATGGTGAATCTATACCATTAATCTTCGAGTACACAAGAACCACGTAGATCAGAGAGAGTCTGAAAATAACCTGGGGTATGGGTTTCTGATCTCACCTCATAAAGATGTTAATCTTTTAAGGTACACCAACTGATTACGTATGAGGTAGTGATACAAGGTATCGACTCCCTATTATGACAAAGTGTCATGAGTCCAAAATGGATTCCATGTATATCAACAAGTGTGGATACTAGTTGATGTACCATAAGGCATTGTGCCTATTGGTACTTTATAAGTCTTCAAGGAAGACATACATGGAAGGCAACATACCAACTTACTAAGCTAGGCTTGTAAAGAAAAGGTATCGTTATCAACATTGTGTTGATTCCGACGAAACCTTTTACCTGTTGCCATTATATATCCATTTGGATAATGCTTGCTAAAGCTGTGTATTTCATTTATGAAATATGACAGCTTAACGGAAAATCGCTTTCCTGAAAAGGAAACCTTTCGGAGGATGTTTATAACATCCTGTCGGTTTTATCGTACCATAACAAGCAAACAAGGTTTGCAGGTTATTCGATCCATGTTTGGATTGAAGCAAGCATAGGTTCCAGGAATTATCGTTTTGATGTAATCATAATGGAGTATGATTTAATTCAAAACGAAATGATTCTTGTGTATATAAAAGGGTTAGTGGGAGTGCACTGACATGAATGTCATGTAAAATAATGATAATATGTCATTTCTTGGAAATGAAATTCCCATAAAGCAATCAGTGAAAGCTTGGCTTTCATAAGAAATTCTCCGTAGAATTCTGGGGAGTAACAACCTTTATTCAAGGAATAAAGATCTATTGGGATAGATTTGGAGTTGTTAACACTCTCTGGGAAATTGTACATTTAAAATGTACTTGATATGGTGTCTCATACGCTTTGAGCATATGGAGTCACAATCAGGTCAATCCAAGTGATAGTCACTGGATTGAAGAATAAGAACATTTGTTAGTATCTGAGAGAACTAAAGATGTTGTCTTAAACTATGGAGATGGAGAACTTGAAGTGACTGGGATCACTGCTACAAGTTTCTAAACCGGTAAATACTGCGGTACTATAAAGTTTGAATAACGGGACAGTAAGCTGGAAATATTCCGAGCAAGATAACTGTTGCCGAATAAACAACAATGTGGATTATTGCTGCAGCTGAGGCAGCAATAGAAGCCATTTGGATCGATAATAAATCTAATTAGATTAGATTTAGTTCTGTTAGCGGCTGAGCTAGGTGTCAGCACAGGCTAAAGAATTAATAGTCACATCGACAATCCCATATATATACTTGTATATTTATCTGATTCGTTCGGATCATACATCGTGGCGATGTGATGATCGTATAAATCGCGTCAAAAGATAATTACACAAATCCGCTGACGAAAATTTTTTCTCAGCAATTTGAGCGAACCGTACATAGTTCGAGTGTTAGACACTCGAGTGACTGGCTATGTGCCAAGTGGGAGATTGTTGGATAATATGACCCATAGCGTCACTATTTGTACAGATCACGGTGTTGTTGTACAAATTAACTATGTGACAAAGGAAATTGCACTCTCATCATTTGTGATTAGATCGCCATAGATATATAAATGAAGAGAGGTTCATATGATTAGTTCCTGGATTGAGATGATATGAGACAGTATCAGTCCACGAAGGATTAATCATTAAATATCCCTAGCCGGAGTATTATCGAGATAGGACATCGATAATGCGGAATAGGCTAGTATTGCACTTGTGCGCGTTGTGAGGGCAAAACGGCATAGTTCTAATATATATAAGTATTGGATACTTATGCAAGTGCGATAGGAGGTTGTGTTTCACCGATGGTACGGGAAACAGCTTCGCTTGGATAGACCCCTCGGAATCCCATTGGTATTTTGACTATGTGTCTATGGGAGGCCGAAATCAAGGTAGGTGTGTATAGTCTTAACCTGAAACTTGCATCACTAATACTTGCGATAATCGGTAGACTTTAGTCTTGGTGGTACAGGGCTTTAGCCGGTTCTGCGTACGCCGCTTCTGGGTTTATTAGAGAGTCGTAGTGTATTGGGTGTGATGTCGAAGACAGAAGTATCACTTCAGTCATAGTGGAGATGATGTCACGCTGGATACGGTATTAGTGCTCTTAAGTGCTGGCCGGCTATCGGGATATTATGACAAGGTCATATATATCCGATTATAGAGACTAGTTACCAGACATCCGACATGTGCTTCGGACGGGGCAGACACTTATCCAGCCCCAGCCCTAGCACTTGACTATCCGATACTGGGCCGATATACACAATACTACGGTATACTACGCTTGATATAGATCTATATATTCCTGTAAGAATATTTTTCTGGAGAATTGGGTAGGCATGGCGCTTTGCTAGAAGCCAACTTGTCTTGTAAATCGGTATAAACGTAGTACGCGATACTTACGTGTTCGGATAGTCCGACGACCGTATTTACTCTGCTAACAATCCGGAGATCTCATGGGTCGCTTCCTGAAGATTCACCGATGATGTATAACTCGCACTATAATTAATCTGGGATTAATTAGTAGAGAGAAAAGATTTATTTCTAGAGAGAGAATCAGAGATATTTTATCTCGGATAAAATATCGTTTAAAGAGAGAGAACGATTAATTTGGAATTAATCGATAAAATAATATATTTGATATATTATTAGAAATTGGATTTCGACGCGAAATTAAAATTAGATTTTAATTCGTGCGAACTTAATGTTAGAATTAATTCGTTAGCGACGTGAATAGTGAATTCGCTAGGCGTAATCATTTAATTACGATGTGACCGAAAATTCGTTAATTTGGAATTAGCGAACCCTAGCCCGAGAGTGATTGCGAGCGCATTCGCATTTCGAATTCGAGCACGGCACGCAAGTCACATCAAGCATCAAATCGTTAGTCACATCATGCGTCAAATCAATTATCACTTTGAGTGATGTGACTTGACAACATGTCACTTTATTAAAGTGATGTGATGTGACTTAAAGTAAAAGTAGATATGATGTGTGAAAAGTAGAAAAGCATTAATAGACTTTTGCTTTTTACTTTTGATATATATGATAATGATTTATATATATTTATTTTGTTTTTGGAAAATAAATTAAATATATAAACTAAAATCATTTTCTCTCTCTCAACACACATCACGATCTCTCATCTCCCTCTCTTTTTCTTCTTCCTCTCCTTCCACGCATGGTGCCGATTTCTTCTCTTTTTTTTTTCTGGTTATGACCGAAATTTTGAGAAGCAAGGAAGATGAAGTTGTGCTAGCACACCTTGGGTTATATTATGGTGATAGGGAAACGAATTTGTGAGCATGGAAAAGCTTGAAGCTTGGAGCTTCAATGGTGATATCCATGGCCGATTATTGGAGCCTCAAAACAGCCCCCAACCGAGCAGCTCACTGCACTTGGAAGCCAAAACCGAGCATGATGAAGCAACAAAAACGCATCTTGTTCTTCCTAGCATCAAACCCATCAATGTGAGTATGAATTCCGCCTTACTCCTTTGTGTATTCAACTCGTTTTATGCATGTTTGTGATCCTTGGGACTTTGATTGAACTCTTACATTTCAATCAAGTCCCAAGGATCACAAACATGCATAAAAACGAGTTGAATACACAAAGGAGTAAGGCGGAATTCATACTCACATTGATGGTTTGATGCTAGGAAGAACAAGATGCGTTTTTGCTCCTCCATGAAGCTCGGCAATGGCTTCTTGATGAAGTGGACTGCACGATTTTGAGCCTTCTTCCTCCTTGTTCATTCGACCATTGATGAACCACCATTGAAGCTTCAAGCTTCAAGCTTTCCAAGCTCACAAATTCGTTTCCCTATCACCATAATATAACCATGTGTGTGCTAGCACTACTCATCTTCAATTTGCTCTCAAAATTCGGTCTAACCGAAAGATTTAGAGAAGAAAATCGGCTTGAAGCCGTGAGGAGAAGAAGATGAAAAGAGAGGGAAAAGGAGGAAACGTGAGTGGGAGTGAGAGAGAGGAAATCCATTTGGTTTATATATTTATTTTTATTTTCAAAAACCAAAAAAAATATATAAAATCATATTTCATATATCAAAAAGTTAAAAAGAAAAAGTCTATTAATGCTTTCCTCATTTCTACTTTTACTTTTAAGTCACATCACATCCCTTATATAAAGGACATGTTGTCAAGTCAATCACTCAAAGTGACCAACTTGATTCCGCATGACTGTGAATGTGACTAACCCATCAATTGCTGATGCTTGATGGATTGCGAAATGCGCTCGTAATCAATCTCGGGCTCGGGTTCGCTTAATTTCCAATTAGTATAAACAAATTTTCCGTCGCGTCGTAATTAAATGCTTTACGTCCTAGCGAAATCCACTATTCACGTCGTACCGAATTACTCTCTAAATTAATTTCGTTCGCTACCGAATTAAATCTAATTTAATTTCGCGTGAAATCCAATTTCTTATAATATATCGAACTATTATTATTTTATCGATTAATTCCAAATTAATCGTTCTCTCCTTTAATTAATGATTTATTCCCGATCAAAATATCTCCGAAATTTCTCAGATTACATTTTCTCTCTCTTCTAATTAATCCTAGATTACTTAAAGTGCGAGTTATACATCATCGGTTGAATCTTCAGGAAGCGGCCCATGAGATCTCCGGATATGTTGGTGTTAGACAGTAATGCCCCATAGCGTCACTATTTTGTAACTGAATTGTATTTTGTACAAAAATTAACTATGTAGTTTAGACTTTTGACCCATACCCCACCCTACTTTTTGTAAATTTATTGTATTATTGTACAAAAAAACTATGTAGTAATGAAATTGCCTTTTACCGTTTTGTAATTTATTTACTTTGATATATAAATGGTAAAAGTCCCTATGATTAGTTCCGGATTGTGATGATATGAGACAGTATCAATCCATAAAGGTTTAATCATTAAATATCCCTAGTCGTAGTATTATCGAGATTGGACATCGATAATGCGGAATAGACTAGTACTGCACTTGTGCATGTTGTGAGGGCACAACGGCATAGTTCTCATATATTTAAGTATTGGATACTTATGCAAGTGCGGTAGGAGGTTGTGTTTTACCGATGGTACGGAAAACAGCTTCGCTCTGGATAGACCCCGCGGAGTCCCATTGGTAGTATGTCTGCGTGTCTATGGGAGTCCGCTTCAGGGTAGGTGCATATGATCTTAACCTGAGATTTGCATCGCTAGTACTTACGACAATCGGTAAAATTTAGGTTTGGTGGTCCAGGGCTTTAACGAGTTCTGTGTATACCTCTTCTGGGTTTATCGAGAATCGTAGTGTACTGGGTGTGATGTCAAGATGGAAGTATCACTTCAGACATATGGAGATGATGATCGCGAGGGACAGAACTAGTACTCTATAATGGTTGCAACCATCGGGATAATATGACTAGGTCAGGATTATCCGATTCAAAGAGACTGGTTGCTTGATGTCCGATATGTGTATCGTACGGGGCAGACACATATCCAGCCCCAGGCCTTACATGTGATCATCCGATACTGGTTCGATATACACTATACTACGGTATACTACGCCTGTTATAGATCTAATATTCCAGTAAGAATATTTCTAGAGAATTGGGTAGGCATGGCGTTTTGCTAGAAGCTAACCTTGTCTTGTAAATCGGTAAAAACGTAGTACTTGGTACGTACGTGTTCGAATAGTTCGACAACCGGATTTACTGCCAACATATCTAGAGGTCTCTTGGGTCGCTTCCCGAAGATTCACCGATGACGTATGATTCAAACTCGATTAATCTTGGATTAATTACGGAGAGACTTTATCTTGGATAAAGTACTGTATAAAGAGAGAGAACGATTAATTTAGAATTAATCGTAAAATTATTATATTCGATATAATAATCGGAATTCGATTTCGACGCGAAATTGAAATTAGATTTTAATTCGGGCAAACGAGTTAATTTAGAATTAATTCGTTAGCGACGTAAATAATAATTTCGCTAGGCGCAATTATTTATTTAAATTCGATTTAATTAACGTCGCGACGTAAGCTCGGTATTTCGGAAATATCGAACCCGAACGCGTGAGTGCACGTGGGCCCACTTTCATTTGGAAACGTGTGGGGCCCACATGACACTTGTCATTATTTGCATTATTTAATCAAGATGTATTGCATGAAGATAGTGTACAAAGCACTCAAGGGTATTGCATGGAAATTGAGTGTTAGACACTCTAAGTCTTTGCATGGTTTGTGTCATATTTATATTATTATTTAATATAATTATGACATAAATATAAATTGATTTTTGAGACAAAAATCATTATCTCTCTCCCTCTCAATTACCGAAACAGTAAGCTCTCACAGCCCTCTCCATTTCTTCATTTTTGTTGCAAAAGGCTGAAGAAAGTGTGTGTGTTTGGAACAATAAATCACATTTGGCTAGCACCATCAAGGGATCATACAAGGTGTTATGGGAAACTCATCTTAGAGCTTGGAAGGATCAAACAAAGCTTGGAGCTTCTCTTTTCTGCTTGGCCGAAACCCTCACTGCACAAAGGAGCAAGTTTTTTTCATCACGCATCCACATTCCGTTTTTGTGAGTATTGTTTCCGCCATTACTTCAATCTAGTTCATTCTTATATATATATTTGCTTGTTTTGATCTTGGGACATGGTTATTAGATTTCCAACAATGGTATCATGAGCCTAAAAATGCATGCAAATATATTAGGATGTTATTTGGGGAAAATTGTTTGAAGCATGATTTGATGAGTTGCTTGCTTTAAATATGCTTAGATGTATGTTAAATGGATTATACATCATCAATTTCATGGAAAATAAATTGGATTAATTTTTCCAACCCAATGAGGCTTGGCCGAATACATGCAAGCATGTGGACTAGATGATTTTTTAATTTTAAGACATTGGATGACTTGAAATAATATGGAGATGATCATTTGTAACTTGATTGGATTGAAAACGAAATCGGAACCATATTAATCACCTTGGCCGAATGCTTGATGATGATTAGGGACTTGATTTTTGATTAAATAATGTTGGACATGTATTTAAGATAAAAATATGATTAATAGATTAATTTGATATTTTGGAATATTGATTTAAAGGATTAATCATGAAAATACACTTTAATTAATTAAGTTATAAAATTTGGAATTTTAAAATTTAGTTAATTGGGCTTAAATTGGAATTGGGCCTAAAACTATTATATTTGGTCATAAATGGGCTTGGTTGGGCCAAGTAGATTTGGACCATTTGGATTGGATCCAAAATGGGCCTAAATCACACCATTTAAGTCCAAATGTAATAAATGGGCTTTTATGTTTAATTGGGCCTTATGGGCTTGATATTGATTTTATGGCAAATGAGGGTGATTCCTTATTGGGCTTGGAAATTGGGTTTGACCCACATTGACCAAGGCCCAAGCCTAATGAAATCAATAGAAAGCCCATCGGACTTTAATTAAACGGACATTAGATGTTAGTTGGGCTTTGAGACCCAATAGTACTAGATTTGGAATCTAAGTTATAAAAGCACAATAAAAGTGTAAATATTTAATTTAGAATTAAATAATAGGATTAGTATTGAATACGACTTAAATTGGATTTAACGAGTAGTTCGATATAATTCGTGAATTCATACCATATGTATTTATTCTCAAAACGAGTTGGACTCGCGCAAATGCAAACAATTGTTTGAACATTGTATTGTCACCTAATTAAAGACTAATTAATTGGATTTGATTGGTTGTATAACATGCCTTGAATGAATGAATGAATGTGGATGTGTTGTATGAATAGTGTATATCGGATGGATATTAGAAGGGAAGGGTAATTTTAGAAATTATTGTAAATTTGGAATTTATAAATTGGACCTGCGTGTCCAGCCTTATCTCTTTATCTCTTTGTATTCTCTTCTCACCTAATTCCCCTCAATGTAAATGAGGTTTCTCTTATTGTATTATGTAATTGGGTAGAAGTAGAATAGTGCTAGCGGGGAGAGGAAAGGGAGTGATTTGTTCTAGGAACAAGTTGTTTATATATCCATCCGCATATCACTATTACTTTACTTTACGCGCTTTATGATGTTTTAGAAGCATGCTTAAGGGTGTATGATGATGAGACCTAACAAAGATAAATTAATTGGTTGCCAATTACGCGAAAAATCCCTCAAACAATATTAAGCGATTTTCCTTCCGTTGAATGATTCTTTCTCAAGATCCGAAATTGGCATTGGTTTGTTGGCCAAAGTCAAGACCTTTGTCAATTGAGGATGTGTTTGAATCATGAGAGTTTTGTTACACATCGGTGTCCTGTCCAAGTTGTGATTTGTTGGCCAAAGTCAAGATCACTTCTTGTCCATCGACATTGATTACGAAACTTTCCTTGTCAATGGGTCCCGCTTAACTGGAATCATTAGGTTTGTTGTGCCAAAGCCAAGGCTTAGTTGATTCAGAGGAAATGGTTAGGAAAATGTATTGGATACATTGACGTATGTATTAGATATATATGTTTCGGACTTGGATGTCCACCTACCGGATCTAGGAATTGGATGGGATCCAATTGATCTTCGAGATCTACCTAGTTAAATATCATACAACTTGTTGGCCAAAGTCAAGGTTGTGTGTTATTTAACGGGATCCTAGCCCACTAGGAAATTGGATTTCCCGAGTACTCAACAGAGGGTTAGAGACTTGTAGAAAATAGTGGGAGGCTAGTATTGAGTTTGCAATTTCATTCAGATACTTAGCTTTACGCGCTTACAAAATTTATTTCGTCAATTTTTAACATTAGTTGGACTAATAAAATGTTATTTTTCTTGTAACAGTTTGACTGTACCCATTTTATCGTTAACTAGATAGTTGGACTATCGTAGTTAAGATGGCAAGCAAGGTAAATGTCCGAGACATCATCATGGGTGACAATGTCTTTAAGGGGACAAACTTTGCTGATTGGGAAATGAACCTAAGGATAGTCCTTGGGGCGGAGAGGATACTGTATACGATTCAGAGACCTCTCGGGCCTAAGCCCACTGAGCCACTTGAGCTGGAGTTATGGAAAACTCACAGTGATGATTGTGACACGGCTCAGTCGATCATGCTTGCTTCAATGACTCAACACTTTCGTCGCCAAAATAGGGACTTGGATCCTTATAATATGATGGCAAGATTGCAAGATCTTCACCGCACTAATAAGCGGATGGCGAGGTACGAGTTGGTGAAGAAAATCTTTCGCTCCCGTATGACTGATGGTAGTTCTGTTGAGGTCCATGGGACTCAAATGATAGCCGATATTGATGAACTGGCTGTATGGGTATAGTCTTGGAGTCTGAGCTGGCTATAGATGTACTTCTACAGTCACTACCCGATACTTGGAAACAGATTGTCATCAACTACAAACTGATGAATTCGGATGACACTCTTGGAGAGTTGTTGTCGATTCTCAAGGAGTCAGAGAAAGAACTTCTGAAAGGCAACAAGCGCGAGGCGCACTTTGCAACAACATCTCAAACGCCGAAAGCTGGGCTCAAGGCAACTGGGGGGTGTTAAGAAGAAGAAGCATAAGAACAAAGGCAAGGCCAAGTCAACAAAGGCTTCTGGGAAGCCAAGGGACAAGTCTCAAGATGTTTGCCTGAAATGCGGCAAAAGAGGTCACTGGAAGCGTGACTGCCGCATGAACAAGGGACATAAGGAGGACATACAGGCGGGCAAGGCTCCGGCCTCAGGTATGTTTGTTATTGAGATAAATATGACTACTTCCAGTCTTAATAAAAATTGGATTTTTGATTCTGGCTGTGGTTCTCATATTTGTACTGATGTGCAGGATCTGCATGATAGCAGGAGACTGGCTTCGGGGGAGGTAGATCTACGAGTTGGAAATGGAACTTCTGTTGCTGTTTTGGCCGTAGGCACTTTTGTTTTGGAACTGCCCTCGGGGCATGTACTTAAACTAAATGACTGTTATTTTGTTCCTAGTTTAACTAGGAATATTATTTCTGTATCTTTGTTAACCCAAACAGGGTACACTTTTGTATTTAAAAACACCAGGTGTTATTTATATATGAATGATGCAGAAATTTGCAGTGCTGATGCAAATAATGGTCTTTATATTTTGAATATAAATGAATCTCCAAAATGTAAAATAACAAACAAAAGGCTCAAAATGAGTAATCCAAAGAAAGAAACTTATTTGTGGCATTGTCGTCTGGGACACATCAACAAGACTCGCATATCCACACTTTCGAAGAGTGGGTACTTGGACGGATTTGATCCAAATTCATATGACGTCTGCGAATCTTGTTTATTAGGCAAAATGCCTAAATCACCTTTTAGTGGTAAAGGTGAACGCGCCACTGAACTGTTAGCCCTCGTTCATAGTGACGTTTGTGGGCCCATGTCTAGCCAGGCTAGAGGTGGATATCGATACTTCGTAACCTTTACGGATGATGCATCACGTTATGGTTATGTGTATCTAATGATGCACAAGTCGGAAACTTTTGAGAAATTCAAAGAGTTTCGACACGAAGTTGAAAAACAAACAGGCAAGAGTATTAAAACATTACGGTCGGACCGTGGTGGCGAATACTTAAGTAATGAGTTTCAAGATTACTTGAAAGAATATGGTATTCTTTCACAATGGACTCCTCCTGGAACACCACAATTAAATGGTGTGTCTGAACGGAGAAACCGTACCTTGCTTGACATGGTAAGGTCGATGATGAGTCGCACTGAGCTGCCTATATCCTTCTGGGGACATGCATTAGAAAGTGCAATTCTTATTTTGAATAGGGTTCCGTCAAAGTCTGTTGAACAGACTCCGTATGAGATATGGACAGGAAAGAAACCAGGTTTCTCATTCCTGAAGATTTGGGGTTGCTGGGCATACGTCAAACGTTTGGAAGGTACCAAACTTGAACCCAAATCAGATAAATGCCTATTTGTTGGATATCCTAAGGAAACCAAAGGATATTACTTCTATAACCCAAAAGAGAACAAAGTATTTGTTGCTCTACATGCGGTTTTCCTTGAGAAGGAATTCCTAAATGCAGTGTTTAGTGGGAGGAAAGTAGAACTCGATGAAAGTCGTAGTGATACTGTTCCTGGCAATGAATCAAGAACGGAACATGAACAGTCCATCCAGGATGAGACTGAACCACAATCTTCAATTACACAAGGACTACGTAGGTCGGAGAGAGTCAGGGTAATACCTGAGAGGTATGGATTCCTGATCTCACCTCATGTAGATATTAATCTTATTGAGGATACTGAACCGGCTACGTATGAGGAAGCGATACAGGGTATCGAATCCACTTTATGGCAAGAAGCCATGAAGGCCGAAATGGATTCCATGTATACCAACCAAGTTTGGACACTGGTTGATGCACCAGAAGGCGTAAAGCCTATTGGATGCAAATGGGTCTTCAAGAAGAAGACAGACATGGATGGCAACGTACAAACGTACAAAGCTAGGCTCGTAGCGAAGGGGTATCGTCAACAACTTGGAGTTGATTATGACGAAACTTTCTCACCCGTTGCCATGATTAAATCCATTCGGATAATGCTTGCAATAGCTGCATATTACGATTACGAAATATGGCAGATGGACGTTAAAACCGCTTTCCTTAACGGAAACCTGTTGGAGGATGTTTATATGCAACAACCTGACGGTTTTATCGCACCAAGACTTGCAAACAAGGTTTGTAAGTTAAATCGGTCCATTTATGGACTGAAGCAAGCATCGAGGTCATGGAACCAACGTTTTGATGAGGTCATAAAAGAATATGATTTCATTCAAACGTAGATGATGATCCTTGTGTATATAAGAAGGTTAGTGGGAGTGCACTGACTTTTATTGTCCTTTATGTCGACGATGATGTATTGCTTATAGGCAATGACATTCCCATGTTAACGTCGGTGAAAGCTTGGCTTTCATTGAAATTCTCCATGAAAGATCTGGGAGAAGCAGCTTTTATTCTAGGAATAAAGATCTACCGGGATAGATCTAGAAAGCTACTTGGACTCTCCCAGAGTACATATATTGATAAAGTGTTGAAGAGATTCAACATGGATCAGTCCAAGAAGGGACTGTTGCCAACATCACATGGCGTCTTTCTATCTAGGGACATGTGTCCTAAAACACAAGATGAGAGAGACAACATGAGTCGGACTCCGTTCGCCTCGGCAGTCGGATCGATCATGTATGCCATGATATGTACACGACCTGATGTGTCCTATGCTTTGAGCATGTGCAGTCGATATCAGGCCGATCCAGGACAGGATCACTGGATGGCGGTTAAGAATATCCTTAGGTATCTTAAAAGAACTAAGGATGTTTTCTTAATCTATGGAGATGGAGAACTTGAGGTATCTGGGTATACCGATGCAAGTTTCCAAACCGACAGAGACGACTTCAAGTCGCAAACCGGGTACATATTTTGCTTGAATAACGGAGCAGTGAGCTGGAAATCTTCCAAGCAAGATACTGTTGCCGATTCAACAACTGAAGCGGAGTACATTGCAGCAGCTGCTGAAGCAGCAAAAGAGGCAGTTTGGATCCGAAAATTCCTAATTGGATTAGGAGTAGTTCCGTTAGCAGCTGAGCCCGTTCCATTGTATTGTGACAATAGCGGGGCTATAGCACAGGCTAAGGAACCAAGGTCTCATCAACGATCCAAACATGTTCTTCGACGATTCCATCTGATTCGAGAGATCATACATCGTGGCGATGTGAAGATCGAGAAGATCGCATCAGAGGATAATATTGCAGATCCGCTGACGAAGGCTATTCCTCGGGAAAAGTTTGAGCGACATGTACATAGTTCAGGTATTAGATGCTTGAGTGACTGGCTATAGGCCAAGTGGGAGATTGTTAGACAGTAATGACCCATAGCGTCACTATTTTGTAAATGATATTGTATTATTGTACAAAATTAACTATGTAGTAATGAAATTGCCTTTTACCGTTTTGTAATTTATTTACTTTGATATATAAATGGTAAAAGTCCCTATGATTAGTTCCGGATTGTGATGATATGAGACAGTATCAATCCATAAAGGTTTAATCATTAAATATCCCTAGTCGTAGTATTATCGAGATTGGACATCGATAATGCGGAATAGACTAGTACTGCACTTGTGCATGTTGTGAGGGCACAACGGCATAGTTCTCATATATTTAAGTATTGGATACTTATGCAAGTGCGGTAGGAGGTTGTGTTTTACCGATGGTACGGAAAACAGCTTCGCTCTGGATAGACCCCGCGGAGTCCCATTGGTAGTATGTCTGCGTGTCTATGGGAGTCCGCTTCAGGGTAGGTGCATATGATCTTAACCTGAGATTGCATCGCTAGTACTTACGACAATCGGTAAAATTTAGGTTTGGTGGTCCAGGGCTTTAACGAGTTCTGTGTATACCTCTTCTGGGTTTATCGAGAATCGTAGTGTACTGGGTGTGATGTCAAGATGGAAGTATCACTTCAGACATATGGAGATGATGATCGCGAGGGATTCAGAACTAGTACTCTATAATGGTTGCAACCATCGGGATAATATGACTAGGTCAGGATTATCCGATTCAAAGAGACTGGTTGCTTGATGTCCGATGTGTATCGTACGTAGCAGACATATCCAGCCCCAGGCCTTACATGTGATCATCCGATACTGGTTCGATATACATATACTACGGTATACTACGCCTGTTATAGATCTAATATTCCAGTAAGAATATTTCTAGAGAATTGGGTAGGCATGGCGTTTAGCTAACCTTGTCTTGTAAATCGGTAAAAAAACGTAGTACTTGTACGTACGTGTTCGAATAGTTCGACAACCGGATTTACTGCCAACATATCTAGAGGTCTCTTGGGTCGCTTCCCGAAGATTCACCGATGACGTATGATTCAAACTCGATTAATCTTGGATTAATTACGGAGAGACTTTATCTTGGATAAAGTACTGTATAAAGAGAGAGAACGATTAATTTAGAATTAATCGTAAAATTATTATATTCGATATAATAATCGGAATTCGATTTCGACGCGAAATTGAAATTAGATTTTAATTCGGGCAAACGAGTTAATTTAGAATTAATTCGTTAGCGACGTAAATAATAATTTCGCTAGGCGCAATTATTTATTTAAATTCGATTTAATTAACGTCGCGACGTAAGCTCGGTATTTCGGAAATATCGAACCCGAACGCGTGAGTGCACGTGGGCCCACTTTCATTTGGAAACGTGTGGGGCCCACATGACACTTGTCATTATTTGCATTATTTAATCAAGATGTATTGCATGAAGATAGTGTACAAAGCACTCAAGGGTATTGCATGGAAATTGAGTGTTAGACACTCTAAGTCTTTGCATGGTTTGTGTCATATTTATATTATTATTTAATATAATTATGACATAAATATAAATTGATTTTTGAGAAAAATCAAATCTTCTCTCCCTCTCAATTACCGAAACAGTAAGCTCTCACAGCCCTCTCCATTTCTTCATTTTTGTTGCAAAAGACTTGAAGAAAGTGTGTGTTTGGAACAATAAATCACATATTGGCTAGCACCATCAAGGGATCATACAAGGTGTTATGGGAAACTCATCTTAGAGCTTGGAAGGATCAAACATTGCTTGGAGCTTCTCTTTTCATCTTGGCCGAAATCCTCACTGCACAAAGGAGGAAGTTTTTGTTTCATCAACGCATCCACATTCGTTTTGTGAGTATTGTTTCCGCCATTACTTCAATCTAGTTCATTCTTATATATATTTTGCTTGTTTTTGATCTTGGGACATGGTTATTAGATTTCCAACCGTTGGCAGAGTAGGTAAATACGGTCGTCGGACTATCCAAACACGTAAGTACCTCGTACTACGTTTATACCGATTTAACAAACAAGGTTGGCTTTAGCAAAGCGCCAGCCACCCAATTCTCCAGAAATATTCTTACAGGAATATATAGATCTGTATCAAGCGTAGGTATACCTAGATGTGATATCGGCCCAGTATCGGATAGTCACGTGCTAGGGTTGGGGCTGGATAAGTGTCTGCCCCGTCCGAAGCACATGTCGGATGTTGGTAACTAGTCTCTATAATCGGATATCCATGACCTTGTCATAATACCCGATGGCCGGCCAGCACTTAGAGACTAATACCGTATCCGGACCATCATCTCCACTATAACTGAAGTGATACTTCCGTCTTGACATCACACCCAATACACTACGACTCTCTGATAAACCCAGAAGCGGTGTACGCAGAACCGTTAAAGCCCTGTACCACCAAGACTAAAGTCACCGATTATCGCAGTATTAGCGATGCAAGTCTCAGGTTAAGACTATACACACCTCCTGATTTCGGCCTCCCATAGACACATAGTCATAATACCAATGGGATTCGAGGGGTCTATCCAGAGCGAAGCTGTTTCCCGTACCATCGGTGAAACACACCTCCTATCGCACTTGCATAAGTATCCAATACTTAAATATATGAGAACTATGCCGTTGTGCCCTCACAACGCGCACAAGTGCAATACTAGCCTATTCCGCATTATCGATGTCATGTCTCGATAATACTCCGGCTAGGGATATTTAATGATTAATCCTTCGGGGACTGATACTGTCTCATATCTCTCAATCCAGGAACTAATCATATGGACCTCTCTTCATTTATAATCTATGGTGATCTAATCACAAATGATGAGAGTGCAATTTCCTTGTCACATAGTAGTTAATTTGTACAACAACACCGTGATCTGTACAATAGTGACGCTATGGGTCATATTATCCAACAATCTCCCACTTGGCACATAGCCAGTCACTCGAGTGTCTAAAACCGAACTATGTACGGTTCGCTCAAATTGCTGAGGAAAGGGTTTCGTCAGCGGATTTGCGTATTATCGTCTGACGCGATTTATACGATCATCACATCGCCACGATGTATGATCCGAACGAATCAGATGATATAGAAGTATATATCTGGATCGTCGATGAGACCTTTAATTCCTTAGCCTGTGCTGACGCCTAGCTCAGCTGCTAAAAGAACTATATCTAATCTAATTAGATTTATTATCGATCCAATGGCTTCTATTGCTGCCTCAGCTGCAGCAATAATCCGCATTTTGTGTTAATTCGGCAACAGTTATCTTGCTCGGAATATTTCCAGCTCACTGTCCCGTTATTCAAACTTTATAGTACCGCAGTATTTACCGGTTTGGAAACTTGCAGCAGTGATCCCAGTCACTTCAAGTTCTCTACTCCATAATTTAAGACAGCATCTTTAGTTCTCTAAGATACTAATAGATGTCTCTTAACTTCAATCCAATGACTATCACTTGGATTGTCCTGATTGTGACTCCATATGCTCAAAGCGTATGAGACACCAAATCAAGTACATTTTAAATGTACAATTTCCCAGAGAGTGTTAACAACTCCAAATCTATCCCAGTAGATCTTTATTCCTTGAATAAAGGTTGTTACTCCCCAGAATTCTACGGAGAATTTCTATGAAAGCCAAGCTTTCACCGATTGCTTTATGGAATTTCATTTCCAAGAAATGACATATTATTATTATTTTACAGGACATTCATTGTCAGTGGCCTCCCACTAACTTCTTATATACACAAGAATCATTTCGTTTTGAATTAAATCATACTCCATTATGATTACATCAAAACGACAATTCCTAGAACCTATGCTTGCTTCAATCCAAACATGGATCGAATAACCTGCAAACCTTGTTTGCTTGTTATGGTACGATAAAACCGACAGGATGTTATAAACATCCTCCGAAAGGTTTCCTTTTCAGGAAAGCGATTTCGTTAGCTGTCATATTTCATAAATGAAATACACAGCTTTAGCAAGCATTATCCAAATGGATTTACAATGGCAACAGGTAAAAGGTTTCGTCGTTAATCAACACAATGTTGATAACTCTACCTTTCTTTACAAGCCTAGCTTTAGTACGTTGGTATGTTGCCTTCCATGTATGTCTTCCTTGAAGACTTATAAAGTACCAATAGGCACAATGCCTTATGGTACACAACTAGTATCCAAACTTAGTTGTATACATGGAATATATTTGGACCATTTCGGACACTTTGTCATAATAGGGAGTCGATACCTTGTATCACTACCTCATACGTAGTCAGTTGGTATACCTAAAAGATTAACATCTTTATGAGGTGAGATCAGAAACCCATACCCCAGGTTGTTTTCTGACTCTCTCTGATCTACGCGGTTCTTGTGTACTCGAAGATTAATGGAATAGTTTCATCATTGATGAACTATTTATGTTCCATTTAAGGACTTCGTGCCTTGAACAGTATTACTCCGATTTTCATCGAGTATCACTATCCTCCCACTGACCACTGCATATCGGTATTCCTCTCAGGAAAACCGCATGGTGAGCAACAATCATTGTTCTCATGTGAGATTTATAAGTACTATACTTATGGTTTCCCTTAGGATAACCTATTTGGCACTTATCCAATTTGGGTTTTAGTTTGGTATCATCCAAACATATGCCTAGCATCCCAAATAGTCAGGAATGAGAAACCCGGTTTCTTTCCGTTCATATCTATATGACATCTGTCAAACAGATTATATGGAACCTTATTCTAAATAAGTTATTGCACTGTTAAAACTTATCCGTTGAAGGAAATAGTAGCTCAGAGCGACTCATGATTAGCCTTATCATGTCTAACATGATTCGGTTAATCGTTCGGAACACCGTCACTTTGACGTGTTCCGGGAGGAGTCCTCATTTGAAAGAAACTATACTCTTTCAGTATATAAGAAAACTGCTTATAGTATTTTCCATTACGGTCTTACCGTGACGGTATAATACTATAGCCGATCTGTTTGTCTATTTCGTGTCGAAACTCTAAAAGTTCTGATTTGTGTTCTTCAAAAGAAACACATAACCATAACGTGATGCCACATCCGTTAAGGTCACGAAATATTCATGTTCACATCTAGCCTAGCTAGATATGGGCCCACTAACTTCACCATGAATAGGGCTAACAGATCGGTGGCACTTACACTATTACAAGTAACATAGTTTTTAGGTACTTTACCTAACAAACTAGATTCGTAGACTTTATTTGAATAGTCAAATCAGTCCTAGTACCCACTCTTCAAAAGTGGGATATACGAGTCTTGTAAATTGTGTCCCAGACAACAATGCCACAAATAAGTCTCTATTGATCAAATCAATTTGAGCTATTATTTGTCATTTTATATGTTTGAGATTTTTATTATATTCAAAATATAAATTCTGTTATTCACATCTAATGTGTTTATCTCAGTATCATCTTTATATAATGAAACACTTAGTGTTCTAGAATATAAAGGTTTATCCACAATGGATTAAACACTGATATAGAGATAATGTCTCTAGTCAAACTAGTTACATTATAACAGTTCCTAATTTAAGTACACACCCGAAGGGTAGTTCCTAAACTTAGGTATCTACGGTCGAAACAGCGACTTTCGTCCCGTTTCCGATTCGCAGAGCAATCTCAGCTTGAAGTCAGTATCCTGCTCAAAGCAGATTCTGAACATCAATACATATATTTTATGTACCACACTAAGTATTTAAAATCTAATTTCAATACTAGCTGTGAACATAACTAAGACAACATTTTAAAGTAAGAGCCTTGCCCTTTCTTAATTCCTTCGTGTCTGCCATATCCAAATGGTAGTCACTTTGGGATATGTCAATTATCCTTTTCAATATTTCAGAAACCTTAGGCCAAGCCTTGGGTTTTTAGAATATCGAAACGATGTGCACCTCGTGCTACATGCCCAATTGCAAACTTTGACTTTATCTCCTCTAGAATAGTCAATTAATTCTCCAAGAATTATAAATTGCAATTTTAATACTTCTAAATCTAAAATTAGATTTATGACAAGTATATTAAATTAAGCATTAAAGTCATCATCACATAAATCTTCCAAAGATTTTACGCTCTACTTATTTTGCTTAATTTTGGGCTTAAGGTATAATAAGTTATTTTATCAAATAAAGTAACCTATTATTTATTCCCAATTTGAAAATTAAATCATTTAAAATATTTTAATCCCAGATTATATTTTAAATATCCAACTTTTCAATTTTATCTTGATTACAATAGTCCAACTATTTAATCAACGATTAGTGGTACTATATTATAATATAATGATTATAATAGTCCAACTATATAATCAAATATAATCTAAATTAATTAACCTCAATTACATTGATTACTATAATCCAATTATAAAATCAACTGTAAACTGAAATTAATTAATTCAAATATATTGATTAATATAATCCAATTATATATAATCAAGTATAATACAGTCCAACTGTTTATTAAAACAACAATTTAAATATTAGTCCAACTAACATTTAATCTAATGACGAAATAATTTAAATGAGCGCGTATGGCGAGTAATTGAACGAGTATTGCAAATTCAATTCTTGCCTCCCACTATTTTTCGTCGAGCCTCTAACCCTCTGTCGAGTACTCGGGAACCGTGTTTCCTAGTGGGCTAGGATCCCGTTAAATATCACACAATCTTGACTTTGGCCAACAAATTGTATGATAATTAACTAGGTAGATCTCGAAGATCAATTGGATCTCATCCAACTCCTAGATCCAGTAGGTGGACATCCAAGTCCCAAACATATATCTTATATATGCCTATACATCGAATGTATACCCTAACCTTTTTCCTCTGAATCAACTAGGCCTTGGCTTTGGCACAACAAACCTAGTGATCCCAGTCAAGCGCGGACCCATTGACATGGAAGCTTCGTAATCAATGTCAATGGACAAGAAGTGGTCTTGACTTTGGCCAACAAACCACAACTTGGACACGACACCGATATGGAACAAAGCCTCGTGATTCAAACACATCTTCGACGGACAAGGGCTTGACTTTGGCCAACAACCCATGCCAATCTCGGATCTTGAGTAAGAATCACTCAATGGAAGGAAAAACGCATGATATTTGATGAGGGCTTTTCGCGTGCAAATTGGCTACCAATTTTATTATCTTTGTTAAGGTCTCATCATCATACACCCCTTAAACATGCATTCTAAACACATAATAAAGCGCATATGTAAAATAATAATGATATGCGGATGGATATTTTACATATTGATCCTAGATCAAATCTCTCACTTTCTCTCTCCCGCTAGCACTAATATTTCTTCTACCCGTTACACTACACTTCTAAAGAAACCTCATTACATGAGAGGGAATAGGTGAGAAAAGAATACAAAGAATAGGAGGTAAGGCTGGACACGCAGGTTCAATTAATAAATCAAATTTATTACAACAATTTCTAAAATCGCCACCCTTCTAATATCCATCCGATATACTTATTCAAACATCACAACCATGTATTCATACAAGCATGTTATCAAATCTCATCAAATTAATTAATCTTGATAATTAGTGATCATCCAATGTTCAAACAAAGATTTGATTTTTCGAGTCAAACTCGTTTTGCGAACACGTACTCAAAGTACGATTCTACGAATTAAATTAAATTACATAATTAAATCCAATTTAATACGCATTTAATTCTAATTCATTATTTAATTCCAAATTAAATATTACACTTTATAAAATAAACCTTTACGACTTAAATTCCAAATTTAATCGTTACGGGTCTCAAAGCCCGATTAATATCCAATATTAATTTAATTAAAGTTCAATGGGCTTTTAATTAATTTATTCAAGGCGTGGACTTTTGGTCAACTCGGGTCAAACCCGCAACCAAAGTCCAATCCGGGAGTTACCCCATAAGCCTTTAAATTAATTTTGGCCCATTAGGCCCAATTAAACTTTAAAGGTTATTAGTCGCATTTGGGCCTTTTGGAAGCGGTTTTGGGCCTAATTGGATCCAACCAATTTTGGCCTAAACCAACTTTGTACAACAAAGTCCAATAAACCCAATAACAACTTAAAAAGGCCCAATCCAATTTTAAGCCCAATAATTAATTCAAAAATTCAAAATTTCCAATTAAATTACCTAAGTGCATTATATGATTAATCAACCAAATCAAATTTCCAAAACATCCCATTTAGTCCAATTAATCATGCTCACATCATTTTATATGTCCAACACAACAAATCAAAATCAAACCCATATCATGCTTTTCATGTCTCGGCCAAAGAGGGAAATTATGCCCAAAGAAAATTCAATCCAATTGAACCAATCAAACATAAATTCAACATCCCCAAATGATTTCTAAGTCATCCAATGAACAAAAAATCAAAAATCCAAGACATTAGGGCACTTGCCAAATTCGGCCATCACAAGCAAATTGGGGAAAATTGTTCCAAACACATTTTCATCAAATTGATCTAATCAATCATCAATTAAACAACATTCAAGCATTCTAAATCATCCAATTTCATTAAACATGCTCAAAATCAAGTTTACCCAAATTTGTCATGCCCAAAATTTGGGGAAAAATGGATCCAACCAAATTTCATGAAATTGATTATGCACAACATCAATTCAACCTCATACAAGCATACTATACTAAACAATTTAATCATTTGATGCTCAAATTGAGTTTACCCAAATTAGTCATGCCAAAATTTGGGGAAAAATGGATCCAACCAATTTCATGAAATTGATTATGCACAACATCAATTCAACCTCATACAAGCATACTATACTAAACAATTTAATCATTTGATGCTCAAATTGAGTTTACCCAAATTAGTCATGCCCAAAATTTGGGGAAAAATGGATCCAACCAAATTTCATGAAATTGATTATGCACAACATCAATTCAACCTCATACAAGCATACTATACTAAACAATTTAATCATTTGATGCTCAAATTGAGTTTACCCAAATTAAAGTTTTGGCCAACATTAAGCAAATTGGGGAAAATCAATCCAATTAATTTTTCTTCAATTGATTACATATAACTCTAATTAAATCATATACAAGCATTCTAAAACAAACAATTTGTCAAAATCATGCTTAAATAAAAAAGGCCCAAATTTGCTCAAGAACCCTAATTCGTTTTATGCAACCAATAGCTCAAGATACCATTGTAGAGTTTCAATCAAGTCCCAAGGATCACTAACATGCATAAAAACGAGTTGAATACACAAAGGAGTAAGACGGAATTCATACTCACATTGATGGGTTTGATGCTAGGAAGAACAAGATGCGTTTTTGCTCCCCATGAAGCTCGGCAATGGCTTCTTGATGAAGTGGACTGCACGATTTTGAGCCTTCTTCCTCCTTGTTCATTGGCCATTGATGAACCACCATTGAAGCTTCAAGCTTCAAGCTTTCCAAGCTCACAAATTCGTTTCCCTATCACCATAATATAACCCATGTGTGTGCTAGCGCTACTCATCTTCAATTTGCTTCTCAAAATTTCGGTATAACCAAAAATTTAGAGAAGAAATCGGCTTGAAGCCGTGAGGAGAAGAAGATGAAAAGAGAGGGAAAAGGAGGAGACCGTGAGTGGTGAGTGAGAGAGAGAAAATGATATTTTGGTTATTATTTATTTTTATTTTCCAAAAACAAAAACAAATATATAAATCATATTTCATATATCAAAAGTTAAAAAGCAAAAGTCTATTAATGCTTTTCATCATTTCTACTTTTTACTTTAAGTCACATCACATCACTTTAATAAAGGGACATGTTGTCAAGTCACATCACTCAAAGTGACAATTGATTTGACGCATGATGTGACTAACGATTTGACGCTTGATGTGACTTGCGTGCCGCGCTCGAATTCGAAATGCGAATGCGCTCGCAATCAATCTCGGGCTCGGTTTCGCTAATTCCAAATTAACGAATTTTCCGTCGCGTCGTAATTAAATGATTACGCCTAGAGAAATCATTATTCACGTCGCTAACGAATTAATTCTAAATTAATTCGTTCGCCCGAATTAAAATCTAATTTTAATTTCGCGTCGAAATCCAATTTCTTATAAATATCGAATATATTATTTTATCGATTAATTCCAAATTAATCGTTCTCTCTCTTTAATTAATATTTTATCCCAGATAAAATATCTCCACAATTAATCCCAGATTAATTTTCTCTCTCTCTCTAATTAATCCTAGATTAATTAAAGTGCGAGTTATACATCATCGGTGAATCTTCAGGAAGCGACCCATGAGATCTCCGATATGTTTGCAGTAAATACGGTCGTCGGACTATCCGAACACGTAAGTACCTCGTACTACGTTTATACCGATTTACAAGACAAGGTTGGCTTCTAGCAAAGCGCCATGCCTACCCAATTCTCCAGAAATATTCTTACAGGAATATATAGATCTGTATTAAGCGTAGTATACCGTAATATTGTGTATATCGGCCCAGTATCGGATAGTCACGTGCTAGGGCTGGGGCTGGATAAGTGTCTGCCCCGTCCGAAGCACATGTCGGATGTCTGGTAACTAGTCTCTATAATCGGATATACATGACCTTGTCATAATATCCCGATGGCCGGCCAGCACTTAAGAGCACTAATACCGTATCCTGCGTGACATCATCTCCACTATAACTGAAGTGATACTTCCGTCTCGACATCACACCCAATACACTACGACTCTCTGATAAACCCAGAAGCGGTGTAAACGCAGAACCGGTTAAAGCCCTGTACCACCAAGACTAAAGTCTACCGATTATCGCAAGTATTAGCGATGCAAGTCTCAGGTTAAGACTATCACACACCTACCTTGATTTCGGCCTCCCATAGACACATAGTCATAATACCAATGAGATTCCGAGGGGTCTATCCAGAGCGAAGCTGTTTCCCGTACCATCGGTGAAACACAACCTCCTATCGCACTTGCATAAGTATCCAATACTTAAATATATGAGAACTATGTCGTTGTGCCCTCACACAACGTGCACAAGTGCAATACTAGCCTATTCCGCATTATCGATGTCCTGTCTCGATAATACTCCGGCTATGGATATTTAAATGATTAATCCTTCGGGTTGATACTGTCTCATATCATCTCAATCCAGGAACTAATCATATGGACCTCTCTTCATTTATACATCTATGGTGATCTAATCACAAATGATGATAGTGCAATTTCCTTGTCACATAGTTAATTTGTACAACAACACCGTGATCTGTACAAATAGTGACGCTATGGGTCATATTATCCAACACTTTACAATCTTATGTGTGGATCAAATGACTTTGAAATTCTATTTCCCTGGTTCAAAAGATCCAGTTATAAGGGTATGATTGGGTCATTTGTTGAAACACATGAAGTTTGTAAAGATACAACAGAGAATCGCCACTCTCTCGGATAATATTTTCTTATATGAGTAGTATTCCAGTTCGCGGGTTGATATGTGTTATCAGTGCTTGAGACTGTGGCCGTAGCAAAAGAATCATGTGAGATTCTTGGGTTAGCACGATTCATTACACTATCATTATCATACCTTTGACTATTTGGTAGATATTTTCCTTACCCTAGGTCAACGGTGGGGATATAGTGAGGTAAATGACCGTATCATATGTAAATCACATACATAATGGGTATATATCTTTCCTTCTCATTTGGGGGCCTTGGCATGTTGCTAGATGTCAACATTGGTCATTGAAATCGAACGACCGTCTAATCGGAGGATAATTTATGTTCGATAAATTATCATGATTCATTTCATGTTTAACTTGAGGGGAACCCAAAAGGTCACACACAACAAAGTTGAAATCAAAGGATAACAGTGCACAATACAAATTTAACAGCACATATGATTGCTGTAGGAATTTTTCATAAATGGTTCACTGTTGTTTAATTATTGAACATATCATTTATGAGGTTCCAAAGTTGCTTAGGGATTGGTGAATGACGATAGGGCACTTGGGAATTGGAAAAAAGAATAAGAAAATAAATAAATAAATAAATAAAATCTGCGTTATTTTATTATTTTATTATTTGTTTTGAATTCCAATTCGGCCCAATCTATTATTAGGGTTTTATAATCTCATTAAACCATTATATTAAGATCCAATGGCTAAGATTTAATTACCATTTATCCCACATCAGATTCTTAATTAATTTTGTGTCTTTGGAGCACGTATATAAACCCAAAGAATTCTTTATAAATTTTTACACCAAAACCTTTCATATCTTGGGTTTATATAAGTGAGCAATTCTAAAGTTTAAGAGTAAGCCACTAATTTTGAGGATTCTTAAGTCTAATTGACTAGAGGAATCTCAAGTTAAAAGTTTTGAGGTATTTTCCTAGGCTAGTACCAATGGCAAAATACACGTGCACTCAAGGCGTAGTCTTTGCCGTTGAGTTTTGGCTTTGGTGTGTGCACCTTTAGAGGCCACACACTTGGGTGGCTCTTTGGAACATGGATGAGCTTGCTAAGTTCAAGAAAAGCTTGTAAATTGGAGGGAGGACTGGAGGAGTCTTCGGTTCAAGTAAGTATTTTTCTTTCTTTATTTTTAATTAGAGTTCTTATGATAGTTAGCATGTTTAAGTTTATGTTCTTTACATGTTTTATGAGTTTTTATGCTTAGAATATATAGTAACATGCCTAGGCTCGTAGAATAATCAAAACAAATGGGTCTTGGGCAAAGGGATAACAGCATCATAATTTTTAATTTTCCACTGCACACTCGCGGCCACTTCCCAACAGTGGTATCAGCGCGCCGTTTTTGTTTTGATTAGTTCTCTCTCATTTGAACTCGAAATTGGGTGTGTAAAATCTCATTGGAAAGTTAACACCCTGAAATTACTTTTAGGCACAAGTTTTGCATGATGTGGTTAAGATTTCAATTGTGAAATTGTATTTAAAGTTCTCACATATGTAAATAAACGTGAATAGTAAATTTATTTGATTAAAATAAAATACATATCATAATTAAATATTAATCAAAGTTATTTAATGCCTAAAATAATTCCAACATATTAAAACTCATATTCTTGATGATTCTATGTATGATTAGAATTGACATGATTATTTTAGGGTGTAAGTATGTAGAGACTTTCTAAGGAAATAAAGAGTGTATTGCTTATCCCTTAGCTAAGTAATTATTCCGTGATGAACCTAGAGATTTATTACCTTTAAGGATAATAAATATAAATCACTTGTTTATAATAAAAGACATTATAAATGATACAAGTGGGGTGGGACTAAGGGGTTAATTAAACTTTCCAAACTAAATTTAATTTAACCAAAGGTATTACTGGAGTTAGATAATGATTTGGTTTCTTCCTTCACTCACTACCTTTTTATAGCCAAAAGGAAAAGCTGTGAAGGCATCTAGATAATCATTTACTCAAAGCTTACCTTAAAGCATATTTAATGTGTTGGACTAATTTGGAGGATCTATTGTTTATTCCTGTCACCAAGGCAATAAGAGCCTAAGAGGTAAGGGTATTTAAGAGAGTTCGCTCCACCCTCATTCTGGGGAATTTTCAATGGAGGAATCCATTTGACAGTTATTCACTTAAACTTGTTAAAATCCTCAATAATAATTTAAGTCTAAATTTACCTCCCATTGTAAAGTATAGACCCAAAAGGCTTAAACCGTATTGGCAGGACTAGGCTTTACCAGACTGACAAATACCAATTTGTCCCTAAATCGTACTATTGATAATGGTTTGAATTTTCTGAGTCATAAGACGCAGCGACCCTTAGGCGTGGTCTTATAACTTAGTGGAAAAGATTGGGTGTCCATAAAGACTAGTATAAGCTATGGCATGTTTGATTGCCCAACCAATGATCAAGGAATTGTGATTTATATCATAAATTGGTTGGGAACCTACCTAATTATCATATTTTATAACGACCGGCCCTAGTCGGAGTTGTGAAATGATTATAATGGGATCCTTGGCCACAAGAAATCCATCATATTGGGGTTGATGCGATTTGCTTAAAATTGTAAAATAATTGAGTGGGAGCAACTTCATAGTATTAAAAGCTCATGTTATTATGAAACATTAATGAAAACATATTCCTAATTTTAACATTCTCATGTTATTATGAAACATTAATGAAAATAGTGGGAGACTAGTATTGAATTTGCAATTTCATTCAAACACTTAGCTTTATGCGCTTTCAAATATTTCTTCAAAATTATTTTATTAGTTAGACTAATATTGTGTTATTTTTCTTGTAACAGTTAGACTGTACCCTTGCATTGTTAATTGGGTATTTGGACTATCTCAATTAAAATAACAGGAAAAAACAGTGTCCGGGACATCATGGGCGATAATGTCTTTAACGACACTAACTTTTCCGATTGGGAAATGAATCTAAGGATAGTCCTTGGATCCGAGAGGCTGCTATATACCATAGAGAGACCTTTTGGGCCTAAGCCCAGATCTGACCAGTTGCTCGAGCTAGAGCTTTGGAAGACTCATAGCGATGACAACGCCACTGCTCAATCTATTATGCTTGCTACTATGAATCAGCAATTCCATCGATAGAACAAAGGATTGAATCCCTATAACATGTTGGCGAAGTTGAATGATCTACACCGATCTAATCTTAGATCGCAAAGATATGAGTTACATAAGAAGCTCTTCCGTGCTCGGATGTCGGAGGGTACATCTGTTGAACATCATGTGACACAGATGATTGCCGTCATTGAACAGCTTGGACAAATGAGGATTGGCTTGAGATAGAGACCTCTATAGATTTGATCTTATAGTCTCTCCCCGACATTTGGAGTGGGTTCATCATGAACTATAATATGATGAACCAAGAGCAGACTCTTGGAGAGTTGATGTCCAAGCTACGTGAGGCAGAAAAAGAGCTTCTTAAGGGCAATAAGCATGAGGTGCACTTAGCTTCTACATCTCGGACTCCGAGGGCTAGGCCCAAGGTGACTAGAGGTGTCAAGAAGAAGAAGAAGAAGAAGGGCAAGGCCAAATCGTCAAAGGCTTCTAGGAAGCCCAAGGATAAATCCCAAGATGTTTGTCTTCAGTGCGGAAGCGGGGTCACTGGAAGTGTGACTGTCGCGAGTACAAGGCACTCAGGAAGGAAATCAAGGCGGGCAAGGCACCGGCCTCAGGTATGTTTTTTTATAGAAATAAACATGACTACTTCTAGTTTTAAAAATTAGATTTTTGATTCTGTTGTGGTACTTAAATTTGTACTGATATGTAGGATCTGCGGATTAGCAGGAGACTGGCTTCAGGAGAGATTGACCTACATGTTGGAAATGGGACACCAGTCGCCGTTTTGGCCATTGGCACATTTGTTTTAGAACTGCCATCGGGGCATGTACTTGAACTTACAGACTTTTATTATGTACCTAGTTTGACTAGGAATATTATTTCTGTATCTATGTTAGCCCAATGTGGGTACACTTTTGTATTTAGAAACACTGGGCGTTTTATGTATAAAAATGATATAGAAATTTGCACTGCTGTTGTAAATAATGGTCTTTATATTTTGAATATAAACCAATCTCAAAATGTAACAAATAAAAGGCTTAAAGTAAGTCATAAAGATGAAACTTATATGTAGTATTGTCGTCTGGGACACATAAACAAGACTCGCATATCCACACTTTCGAAGAGTGGGTACTTGGACGGATTTGATCCAAATTCATATGACGTATGCGAATCTTGCTTATTAGGCAAAATGCCTAAATCACCTTTTAGCGGTAAAGGTGTACGTGCCACCGAACTGTTAGCCCTTGTTCATAGTGACGTTTGTGGGCCCATGTCTAGCCAGGCTAGAGGTGGATATGAATACTTCGTAACCTTTACGGATGATGCATCGCGTTATGGTTATGTGTATCTTATGAGACACAAGTCGGAAACTTTTGAGAAATTCAAAGAGTTTTGACATAAAGTAGAAAAACAGACCGGTAAAAGTATTAAGACATTACGGTCAGACCATGGTGGCGAATACTTGAGCAATGAGTTTCTTGACTACTTGAAAGAATATTGTATTCTTTCACAGTGGACTCCTCCCGGAACACCGCAATTAAACGGTGTGTCCGAACTGAGAAACCGAACCTTGTTAGATATGATAAGGTCTATGATGAGTTGTATTGAGCTACCTATTTCCTTCTGGGGATATGCATTAAGCAGTGCAATACTTATTTTGAATAAGGTTCCGTCAAAGTCTGTTCAATAGACACCATATGAGATATGGACAGGAAAGAAACCGGGTTTCTCATTCCTGAAGATTTGGGGTTGCTGGGCATACGTAAAATGTTTGGAAAGTACCAAACTAGAACCCAAATAGGATAAATGCCTATTTGTAGGATATCCTAGGGAAACCAAAGGATATTACTTCTATCACCCACGAGAGAACAAAGTTTTTGTTGCTCTACATGCGGTTTTCCTTGAGAAGGAATTCCTAAATGCAGTGATAAGTTGGAGGAAAGTAGAACTGGATGAAAATTAGAGTGATACTCTTCCTGGCATAGAATCCTTAATGGAACATGAAGAGTTCATCAGGGATGAAGCTGTACCATAATCTTCGTATACACAAGGACCACGTAGGTCGGAGAGAGTCAGAAAACAACCTGAGAGGTATGGGTTTCTGATCTCACCTTATGTAGATATCAATCTCATTGAGGAAGACGAGCTGGCTACGTATGAGGAAGCGATACAAGGTATCGATTCCGCTTTATAGCAAGATGCCATGAAGTCCGAAATGGATTCCATGTATACCAACCAAGTTTGGACACTGGTTGATGCGCTAGAAGGCTTAAAGCCTATTGGTTGCAAATGGATCTTCAAGAGGAAGATCGACATGGATGGAAACATACAAACATACAAAGCTAGGCTTGTAGCGAAGGGGTATCATCAACGACATGGTGATTACGATGAAACTTTCTCACCCGCTGCCTTGATTAAATCCATTCGGATAATGCTTGCTATTGCTACATATTTCGATTACGAGATATGGCAGATGGAAGTCAAAACCATTTTCCTTAACAAAAACCTGTTGGAGGATGTTTATATGCAACAGCCTGGCGATTTTGTCATTCCTAAACATCCAAACAAGGTTTGTAAGTTAAATCGGTCCATTTATAGACTGAAGCAAGCATCTCGTTCTTGGAACCAACGTTTTGATGAGATCATAAAAGAATATGATTTCGTTCAAAATGAAGATGATCCTTGTGTATACAAGAAGGTTAGTGGGAGCGCACTGACTTTCATTGTCCTTTATGTTGACGATGTATTGCTTATGGGCAATGACATTCCCATGTTAATATCGGTGAAAGCTTGGCTTTCATTAAAATTCTCCATGAAAGATTTGGGTGAGGCAGCCTTTATTCTGGGAATAAAGATCTACCGGGATAGATCTAGAAAGCTGCATGGACTCTCCTAGAGCACGTACATTGACAAAGTGTTGAAAAGATTCAACATGGATCCGTCTAAGAGGGGACTGTTGCCAGTGTCATATGGCGTCACTCTATCTAAGGACATGTGTCCTAAAACTCAAGATGAGAGAGACAACATTAGTCGAATACCATTCGCCTCGGCAGTCAGATCGATCATGTATGACATTATATGTACGCGACCTGATGTCTCCTATGCTTTGAGCATGTGTAGTCGCTATCAGGCCGATCTTGGTGAAGGTCACTGGATAGCGGTTAAGAATATCCTTAAATATCTTAGACGAACTAAGGATGCTTTCTTAATCTATGGAGATGGAGAACTTGAGGTAACTGGGTATACCAATGCAAGTTTCCAAACCGATAAAGATGACTATAAGTCGCAATCTAGGTACGTGTTTTGTTTGAATAATGGAGCAGTGAACTGGAAATCTTCCAAGTAAGAGACTGTTGCCAATTCAACAGCAGAAGCAGAGTATATCGTTGCAGCTGAAGCAGCAAATGAGGCAGTTTGGATCCGAAAATTCCTAATTAGATTAGGAGTAGTTCCATTAGCAGCTGAGCCCGTTCCATTGTATTGTGACAATAACGAGGCTATAGCGCAGGCTAAGGAACTGCGGTCTCATCAACGATCCTAGCATGTTCTTCGATGATTCCATCTGATTTGTGAGATCATACATCGTGGCGATGTGAAGATCGAGAAGGTGGCATCAGATGACAACATTGTAGATCCGCTGATGAAAGCTATTCATCAGTAAAAGTTTGTGCGACATGTACGTAGTTCAGGCGTTAGATGCTTGAGTGACTGACTATATTCCAATTGGGAGATTGTTGGACAATTATGACCCATAGCGTCACAATTTGTAAAAGACATTGTGTTTTTGTACAAATTAATTATGTAGCAAAGGAAATTGCCTTTTATCATTTCGTAATTAGATTACTTAAATGTGTGAATGATGAAAGTCCTTATGATTAGTTCCGGATTGAGATGATATGAGACAGTATGAATCCACGACGGTTTAATCATTAAATATCCCTAGTCGTAGTATTATCGAGACTATACATCAATAATGTGGAATAAACTAGTATCTCACTTGTGCGTGTTATGGAAGCGTAACAACATATTTTTCATATATTTAAGAATTGGATACTTTTGCAAGTGTGGTAGGAGGTTGTGTTTACCGATGGTACGGAAACAGCTTCTCTCTGGATAGACCCCTCAGAATCCCATTGGTAGTATGACTATGTGTCTATGGGAGTCCGCATCAGGGTAGGTGTATTTGGTCTTAACAGGTTCTGTGTACGCTTCTTCTGGGTTTATTGAGAATCGTAGTATATTGGGTGTGATGTCAAGACGGAAGTATCACTTCAGTCATATGGAGATGATGGTCACGCAAGGATACAGAACTGGTTCTCTAAAGGGTTGCAACCATCTGGATAATATGACTAGGTCATGATTATCCGATTATAAAGAGACTAGTTGCTAGTGATCTGATATATGCTTCGTACGGGGCAGACATTATTCCAGCCTCTGGCCTTTCATGTGACATCTGATACTGGATCGCTATACGTAATACTAAGTATACTACGCCTGACATAGATTATATATTCCATTAAGAATATTTCTGGAGAATTGGGTAGGCATGGCGATTTGTTAGAAGCCAACCTTGTCTTGTAAATCGGTAAGAGTGTAGTACGAGGTACGTACGTGTTCGGATAGTCTGACGACCAGATTTACTGCCAACATATCCATGGATCTCTTGGATCGTTTGCCGAAGATTCACCAATGACGTATGATTCGAACTTTATTAATCTGGGATTAATAGCGGAGAGACTTTATCTGGGATAAAGTACTATTTGAAGAGATAGATCGATTAATTTGGAATTAATCGATAAAATAATATATTCGATATATTTTTGAAATTGGATTTCGACGCGGAATTAAAATTGGATTTTAATTTGGGCTAACGAATTGATTTAGAATTAATTCGCAACCGACGTGAATAGTAATTTTGCTAGGCATAATTATTTAATTGAATTTGATTTATTTACGTCGCAATGGAAAATTCGTTAATTCAAAATTAACGAACCCGAGCCCGGAATTTGTTTGCGGGCTCACTTCGATTTTGAGTTAAAGTGGGGCCCACAAGTCACATCGCGAGTCACATCACTTGTCACTTTAGTGAAAGATGTCAAGTCACCTTTTTGGTGAATGACATGCAGTCACTATTCATAATGTTGGTTGTTATGGACATATAATGTAATTTTGGAGCCAAAATTTTAGTTGACTTTTTGAAAGCATATACCAAAATTTTTGGTAATTGATTTTATTATTGTTTTTTGGAAAACAAATACTAAAAACAAACGAAACTCTATCTCTCCCTTTGAAGCTCCAAAACCGTGAGCCTCCTCAATTGAAAGAAGAATTGTTTTTATTTCAAATCTTGCTAGCACACTTCAACGATCAATACAAGGTGATAGGGAAACCAAACTTAGAGCTTGGAATCCTTTGGAAGCTTGGAGCTTGTTTATCTTTTTCAACAAAATCAAGCCTTGGCCGAATACATCAAGCAAAGAGGAAACTTTTGTTGATCTTCGCATCCAAAAGTCGATCTTTGTAAGTATGATTCCGCCATACTTCTTATGAGTATTCATTCTTTTCATTGCTTATATTGATCTTGGGACCACCTTATAAACCAACAATGGTATCTTGGAGCAAGGTTTAAGCATGAAAAATATTATGGTAAAATAGGATATCTGTTTACTAAGAATGGCGGAGTTGACAGTTGGAAAAGCTCAAAGCAGTCAACTACAGCGGAGTCAACCACTAAAGCCGAGTATATTGCAGCATCTGAGGCAGCTAAAAAAGCAGTCTGGACAAAGAAGTTCATCACTGAGCTGGAAGTGCTTCCCACGATAAAGAATGGTGTCACAATGTACTGTGACAACATGGGCGTCATTGCTCAATCAAAGGAACCAAGGTCCCCACCAGAAATCCAAGCATGTACTCAGGGGATTTCATCTCATCAGGGAGATTGTTGAGAGAAAAGAAGTTATTATAGAGAAAATACCCACAGAAGATAATCTTGCAGATTCTCTTACTAAAAGACTGACTCAACAAAAGCATGATAGACACACCCAAGAGTATGGTATCCAGATTCATACTAGTTCTCTATGGTGCAAGTGGGAGATTGTTAGGGATATGCTCTATACCCAACTTGTGGATGGGCTATATGTACATGTATTTGCAATATTTTCATTAATTAATAAAACGAAAATCTTTGTTATACGTGTCTTACATAAATTATATGAATCATCAAACACTGTAATAAAGCACTTGGTGTAATAAGATGATGTCTTCCACGACTTATGAGAATCATTATTCTCAAACGTTCCTAGTCATAGTTTTGTGAATAATCTGGGCGTTCACAAAGCGGAGAGACTAGCATGATGATATGAGCCGCCCTTAAGTGGGGTATCTGATATCATAGGCTACTAGCAGAGATCCGTCCTCTTGGTGTATCTCATGGATGCATGAGTTGCTCGTGTCCATCAAACTGACCGCCGAAAGTTTTCACATTGAGTGTTTATCACATATGTCTATGAGAACTTTCATGTATCGATTGTATGACTAGTCCTTAGACTTGAGGTCTTTACAATCTTATGTGTGGATCAAATGACTTTGACATTCTCCTTCCCCGGTTCAAAAGATCCG
The DNA here is from genome assembly GCA_019454045.1 of Zanthoxylum bungeanum. Classification (NCBI taxonomy): domain Eukaryota; kingdom Viridiplantae; phylum Streptophyta; class Magnoliopsida; order Sapindales; family Rutaceae; genus Zanthoxylum; species Zanthoxylum bungeanum. Next base: position 55,533 of record SKCR01037902.1, on the reverse strand, counting down.
GTCATAAGGGTATGATTGGGTCATTTGTTGAAACGCATGAAGTTTGTAAAGACAAAATAGAGAATCACCACTCTCTCAGATAATATTTTCTTATAAGAGTAGTATTCAAGTTCGTATGTTGATATGTGTGATCAGTGCTTGAGACTGTGGCCGCAGAAAGAATCATGTGAGATTCTTGGGTTAGTACAATTCATGACACTATCAACATCATACATTTGACTATATGGGTAGACACTTTCCATACCCTAGGTCAAACGACGGGGATACATTGAGGCGAGGGACCGTATCATATGTAAATCGCATACATAATGGGTAAATATCTTTCTTTCTCATTTGAGGGACTTTTCATGTTGCTAGATGTCAGCATTGGTCATTGAAATCGAACTACCATCTGATCAATGGATAATTTATGTTCGATTAAATTATCACGATTCATTTCATGTCCAACTTGAGGGGAACCCAAAAGGTCACACACAACAAAGTCGAAATCAATGGTTAACAGTGCACAATACAAATTTAACAGCATATATGATTGATGTAGGAATTGTTCATAAATGGTTCAATATGTTTAATTATTGAACAAATCATTTATGAGGTTCCAAAGTGGCTTAGGGATTGGTGACTAAAGATATGGGCACTTTGGGAATTGGAAAATGAATTAGAAAATAAATAAATAAATAAAATCTACGTTTTTTTTTTATTTTTTATTATTTGTTTTGAATTCCAATTCGGCCCATACTCTTATTAGGGTTTTATAATCTCATTAAACCACTATATTAAGATCCAATAGCTAAGATTTAATTAGAATTTATGCCACATCAGATTCTTAATTAATTTTGTTGTCTTTGGAGCACCTATATAAACCCAAAGAATTCTTTACAAATTTTTACACCAAAAACTTTCATATCTTGGGTTTATATAAGTGAGCAACTCTAAAGTTTAAGAGTAAGCCACTGATTTTGAGGATCATTAAGTCTAATTGACTAGAGGAATCTCAAGTTAAAAGTTTTGAGGTATTTGCCTAGGTTAGCACCAAGGCAAAATACCCGTGCACTCAAGGCGTAGTCTTGCCGTTGTGTTTTGGCTGTGGTATGTGCACCTTTGGAGGCCACACACTTGGGTGGCTCTTTGGAACGTGGAATAGCTTGCTGAGTTCGAGAAAAGCTTGTAGATTGGAGGGAGGACGAGAGGAGTCTTCGGTTCAAGTAAGTCTTTTTCTTTCTTTATTTTTAATTAGAGTTCTTATGATATTTAGCATGTTTAAGTTTATGTTCTTTGCATGTTTTATGAGTTTTTATGCTTAGAATATATAGTAACATGCCTAGGCTTGTAGAATAATCAAAACAAATAGGACTTGGGCAAAGGGATAGTGGTATCATAATTTTTAATTTTTCGCTGCGCATTCGCGACCGCTTCCCAACACCATAAACTTTTGACAAATTGATGTAAGTCAAGTGGGTCCCACCACTATGAAATTCTAGATTTGAGTTGACTTACCCAACACACAACTAAGCTTTGGGCACGGGTTCGTTTTATCCGACTAAATAAATTTTCATCACTAAATAATTAAATCAATTTAATTAAATAATTATGCCTCGCAAAATTATTACGAAAGTCACTTATGAATTAATTCCAAATTAATTCATTCACTTGAATTAAAATCCAATTTTAATTCCGTATTGAAATCTGATTTCAATTAATATATCCAATATATTATTTTTAGCCCAAATAAATAAATTAAATAGAAAAGTCCAATTTAAGTATTAAATTTATTTTACCGATTAATTCCAAATTAATGGCGTTTTCTCTACTATTTGAATTTAATCCCAGATAAATGCATGCCAGAATTAATCCCAGATTAATTCTCTCTCTCATAATTAATCCCAGATTAATTCTGTTTGAGTCAAATGTCATCGGTGAATCTTTGGGAAGCGACCTAAGAGATCTCTGGATATGTTGGCAGCAAATACAGTCATCGGACTATCCCAACATGTGCGTACCCCATACCACATTCTTACCAATTTACAAGACATGGTTGGCTTCTAACAAAGCACCATGCTTACCCAATTCTCCAGAAATATTCAACGAGGAATTTATAATTTGTATCAGGCATAGTATACTATGTATTGAGTAATAGGATCCAGTATCGGATGTCACATGCTCGGCCTGGGGCTGGAATTGTGTCTGCCCTATACGAAGCATATATCGGATCACTAACAACTAGTCTCTGTAATCGGATAATCATGACCTAGTCATACTATCCCGATAGCTGCAGCGTTTAAGAGTACTAGTTCTGTACCATGCGTGATCATCATCTCCATAGGACTGAAGTGATACTTCCATCTTGACATCACAGTCAATACATTACGATTCTCAGTATACCAAAAAAAGGCGTACACAGAACCTGTTAAAGCTCCAGACGACCAAAACCAAATCGTATTGACTGTCGTAGGTATTAGCGATGTAAGTCTCAGGTTAAGACCACATACAGCTACCCTGATTCGGATTCCCATAGACACATAGTCATACTACCAATGAGATTCCGAGGGGTCTATCCAGAGCGAAGCTATTCCCGGTCCAACGACTAACAGAACCTTCTATCACACTTGCATAAATATCCAATACTTAAATATATGAGAACTATGCCATTAAGCTTCCATAACGCGCATAAATGTAATACTAGTCTATTCCGCATTATCAATGTCCAGTCTCGATAATAGTACGACTATTAATGTTTAATGATTAAACCGTTCATGGATTAACATTGTCTCATATCTTATTAATATGTAACTAATCATAATGACTTTTATCATTTATACATATCCAAGTAATCCAATTACAAAATGATAAAATAGCAATTTCCTTTGTCATATAGTTAATTTGTACAAAAACACCATATCTTTTACAAATAGTGATGCTATTGGTCATAATTATCCAACACCAAGAAGGAGTGAACTCCATATCTATGTAAAACGTTCACAGCTACACATTAGACCATGCCCCCAAAGTACGTAGCTTTTGGTCGGGACTGCTACACCAACCTCACATTTTTAAATCAAATGACATAGCTTGCCATGCAGGAGTTCGTAATACACTCAAGATTAAGATCAATTCATATATGACCATCTAGTATATCCAAATAACTTTATTTGTTTAACGGATACTAAAAGAATGTCATTTCCATATGGGTCCAGTCCTATATGATCACATCATACATGGTGCCTTCATTCTTATGTCTCTACATGGACGATCCTGGATCAAGGTCGCCATACAAATATAGAATGGACTGTAGCTATAGATAAACCACAAAAAAGTACCCGTTTTGTTTGCTCTCTTTGGACTATTTGATATTACTAACTTCAGACTTAAATCCTCTCATGTATGAAACTCATACACTAAGTCTGAAGGCACATAAGTAATCTAGGGAATTCAAGATAATTTATAATATTCAAAAATTAAACAAACACTTTGATAAATGAATAATGCATCCTTTTATTTCAAAACACATAAAGTTGTTTACATCATGTATAGCTCTAGGGCATACATCCTGACTGTTGCATAATCAAACGCGTATAACGCAAGCGAACATATCGTTCAAGAAGTATAAAAAATATCTATCCCACGAGGACTTAATACCTAAGCTATTAATTTATTAAGCCAATTTTTTACAAGTATCAAATGGATTAGTTATTTGTTTGGATAGTGACTTTAAATTTGAAACAAGTGAAAATAGCGCGAAAGTAGATTGAGGAAAATTCAAGATTATTAAACTATCCAGGGTTGTGAATCTTTCCAATATCTTTTTAAAGATGAAGTGGTTATTTCATGTTTGTGTAATATATTAGTTTACTAACCTGGAACACAAAATTATGCAAAAGCCTCTATCGATGGCCAGATTCAAATACCCAGTATAACCCAATTAATCATATGTCTATGTCAATCAAGTTACCCGAATTCATTAAGATTAAGTTCCAATTATGGTTACCCCCTGATGAGTGGTAAATATATCATTATTTCCCACTCATTTAACCTAATATTTTGTATAGTTTCTTGAGTTTTGTGAATATTTTGATGTGTTTTATGTTATTTTATAGATAAATAAAGTTTCTGAACTCTTTGGAAGCAATTTAGGGCCAAAATAGTGAAAACGGACAAAAAAGGCAAAATTTTCATTTAGCACGTCGCGAAATGCACTCTGTGTCGTGACCATTAACGTGCGCTGGAGTCTGCTAATATGTGTCGGGACACATGTCACAATAAGAGCATTTTCCTAAAATGCATTGTGCTAACATGCGTCATTTGCTAATGTGCGCCGAATCTGCTAACGTGCGCCTACCATGTGTCAACATCTTAGGAAATCTGCTAATGTGTTTCGTGCCACATGTCACCATCATATGCTGCCGATAATAATTATCGCCACATCAGCACAATTATTGAATTAATCACTCAGCCCATGTCACGTGTCAGCCGATCCGGTTTTAGCGCCGCAAGGGTTGCATGTCGCGACGCGCGTAGCATTTTGGTGCCTATAAATTGAGCTCGAAATTTCAATTGTAATCTCATAATTTCTTCTCTGTAATTCCTTAAGAATACTAGAGGATTGTATCTTGTTTGTTTATTTACAGCTTTCAGTAATTAATTTCTGCATTCACACTTTCTTTTCTTTACTTTTTAGTCTATACTTTCTGCAATTTACTTTTACACAATTGTACTTTCCTTTCTTTACTTTTCAGTCTTTACTTTTCAATAATGAGGAGGTAACTCCCCCTTGCTGGGGTAAAAGATAAATCTTTTATTACTAATATTTAGATTAATCTCACTTAATTATAAAATATTAACTAGTTAAAATCTGACTTAATGAGGATACCGTTTGATTGGTCGATTTGTAAATATTGAAATTGGTTTTAACCTGACTAAACTGGATACCGCCTGATTAGTCGGTTGGTAATTAATTATAAATTTGACTTAATAAGAATACCGCTTATATAGCAGGTTGGTAATATCACGCAAAGTTAATATATTATATTAAGGGAGATATCTAAAATAGTAGTGATAAAAGTGGATCCTTTTACTCCAACAGTTTCTTTTATTGTACTTTTACACTTTTACTTTCCCGCATTTACTTTCCAGCTTTTACTTTACGTCATTTACTTAATTTCCTTTATTTTATTTAAACTTTCATTAGCCTTAGATATGTGTCGTAACTAAGCCCGTTATCTGGGGTTGTGATGAATTCCAATATCACTGGTTTATAATGGGTTATTTTATAGTTTGGGTAATATAAAAGGTTTACTTATTAAGTTTTAAGCTTAATGCTTCTTGTTAACTGGCCACTAATAAGATTGATCTGGTAAACTTAAAATAAACTTGACGAACAAATTTTAGGTTTCAGCCATAGAATTAATAGCCCACAATCTTCCTTGAGGATATATAACTCTTTAATAGATTTCCTTACAGGATAGACATATACTTGTCGGTCGGGGGTAGCCACAATTGGAACTTAATCTTAATGAATTGATTGACATAGACATACGATTAATTAGGTTGCATTGGGTATTTACATCTGACCATTGACAGAGACTTTTGCAGAATTTCGTGTTCCTGGTTAGTAAACTAATATATTACATAAACATAAGATAACCACTTCATCTTTAAAAGATATTGTAAAGATTCACAACCTTTGATAGTTTCTAAATATTGCATTTTCTCAAACTAATTTCATGTTGTTTTCTTTACTTGTTTTAAATTTTAAGTCACAATCCAAGTCACCATCCACTCAAACAATCAATCCATTAGATACTCGTAAAAATTTGGCTTCATAAATTAATAGCTTAGGTATCAAGTCCTCGTGAGATCGATACTTTTTATGCTACTTGAACGATACATGCGCTTGCATTATACGCGTGTGATTACGCACCGGTCAAGTTTTTGGCTCCATTGCTAGTGACTTATTTATCTTTCACTATTAGTTTTAGGGTTGGATACGTTACTTGTATCTAATTTATTTTTACTTGTATCTAATTTCTGTTTTCTTGTGTTTCAGGTTCTCAGACACTACATGAGAATAACCAGAAGCTCTGAAATCTGACCGCTTAACCCAGAGATTGAAAGAACCATCAGACTGTTGAGAAGGGAAAGGCGAGAAGGCCAAGAAGCAATCGTTAACACGGAACATGAACGTTTAGAGGTTGCACCACCAATTCCCATTCGAGACAGAACCATTCCGGTGGTTGAAGGGTTCATTTCCTATGACATCAAAACATGCATTCAGATGATACAACAGTCAGATCAGTTTGCGGGGAATGCAATTGAAGATCATAATGTCCACATCAACAACTTTCTGGAAGTTTGCGGTACTTTCAATTACAATCAAGCGGCTGAAGAAGCAATGAGACTGTGAGTTTTTTCATATTCCTTGAAAGACATAACTAAAGCTTGGCTACATTCATTACCAGCAGGTTCCATCACAACTTGGAACACTCTAGCCACCAAATTCCTTGCAAAGTACTTTCCACCAGCCAGAACTGCAAAGTTGAGGTATGACATCACATCATTTGTGCAACATGACTCAGAATCTCTCTGTGAAGCTTGGAAAAGGTATAAATATTTACTCAGAAAATGTCCTCATTATGAGATTGCAAAGTGGCTACAAGTCCAAACCTTCTATAATGGACATTCTGGAATAATGAGAACCACAATTGATACTGCTGCTGGAGGAGCTTTGATGGAAAAAGGAGAAGATCAAGCATGTGACCTAATTGAAGAAATAGACAACAACAATTCTTTGTGGCCAACAGAAATGACTATGATCCAAATAATCACTGGACTTTATGAATTTGGAGCCAACACATAAGTAAATGCCAAGCTGCATCAGATAGGCAAATTCATGGAAACTCTTAGCACGCACGGCAATATCGAATCCACAAGTTCACCATATGGAGGAGCACCAGACTCAAACCAATATGATGAGATGGTGAACTACGTCAACAATTTCAACAAACAGGGGAACAATCCTTATTCCAACACCTACAACCCATGGTGGATGAATCATCCCAATTTTGCATTGAGCAATAATTCAGTGCAAAAGAACTATCAACCACCGAGATTCCAACAACAAAACAAAGGCCATGAGGATGAAAAAGAACCAGGAATAACAGAAGTACTAGCTCAGTTAAAAAAAATATGATGTTATATTTCAAATCCAATCAGCTTCTATCAAAACACTGGAGAATCAAATTGGACAACTGGCCAATGCTCAGAGTTACAGACCGCCAGGTAATCTTCCTAGCAATACAGAACCAAATCCAAGGAACCGATGGAAGGAGCAATGTCAAGCCATAACTTTGAAAAACGGTACTGAAATCAACAAAGATGTTGGAATCAAGGCATCCATTGAAGAACTTCCAAAAGATGCAGTTCCACAGATGGAGGAAAAAGAAGCAATGGAAAAAGAACCAGAAAAAATCACTTTACCTCCACTTTTTCCATAACGTCTTCATAAAAACAAACTGGACAAACAGTTTGCTCGATTCTTGGAAGTCTTCAAAAAGCTGCATATTAACATCCTATTTGCAGAAGCCTTGGAAGAAATGCCAAGCTATGTCAAATTCATGAAAGACATTCTTTCACGAAAGCAGAGATTGGGAGATTACGAGATAGTATCATTGATAAAAGAATGTAGCGCCATCATTCAGAGGAAACTTCCCCCGAAGTTTAAAGATCCTGGCAGTTTCATTGTCCCATGCACTATTAGAGAACATTATATTGGTAAGGCTTTGTGTGATTTAGGTGCAAGTGTTGATTTGATGCATTTTTCTACTTACAGGAAACTGTAAATTGAAGAAGCAATGCCTACCTTAGTCTCTCTGCAACTTGTTGATGGAAGGCTCACATTTCTGAGAGTAGTAGTTGAATATATGCTGGTCAAAGTCGACAAACTCATTTTCCTAGCAGATTTCATTATCATTGACATGGAAGAAGACAAAGATGTTCCTATCATCATTGGGAGACCATTTTCAGCTACAGGTCGAATTGTTATTGATGTTCAAAAATGAAAACTAACTATGAAAGTGCAGGACCAAGAAGTTACCTTCAATGTTTTCAAAGCCATAAAATTCCTGAGTGAAGAAAAAGAGAAGGAATGTTTCAGAATTGATGTTGTTGATAGTATTATCCAGGATACTGATACAATTCCCATGGATAAACTTGAAGCCTGCATCACCAACATGACTGACAGCGAGCTAGATGCTGAAATTCTGGAATGTATCAACTATCTTGACAAATTATTCCGCTTCAAATCAACACCACATTTGGAAAATTCTGGAACTACCGAAGAAGGAGCGAATCAAGCCTTCGATTGAAGAACCACCGCAGTTGGAGCTAAAGTTACTTCCGAGCCATCTCAGGTATGCATTTTTAGGAAACTCTTCTGAATTACCTGTGATTATTTCTTCGTCTCTAACATTGGAGTAGAAAGAAAAGTTGCTGAGAGTATTACGAGCACACAAAAATGCCATTGGCTGGACTATAGTAGACATTCGAGGCATTAGTCCATCATTTTTCATGCACAAAATTGTGATGAACAACGAGTACAAACCCAAAGTGGAGCATCACCAGAGACTAAATCCAATCATGAAGGAGGTCGTGAAGAAATAAATTATCAAATGGTTGGATGCTGGCATCATTTACCCCATCTCTGACAGCACTTGGGTGAGTGCTATGCAGTGTGTACCGAAGAAAGGAAGAATTAATGTAGTCACAAATGAAAAGAACGAACTGATTCCATCAAGAACAGTGACTGGATAGAGAGTATACATGGACTATAGGAAGCTGAAAAGCAACAAGGAAAGATCATTTTCGGCTGGCATTCATTGACCAGATGCTAGATAGATTGGCGGGACATGAATTCTATTGCTTATTGGACGGATACTCGGGGTATAATCAGATTTCCATCATCCCAGAAGATCAGAAGAAAACCACTTTTACATGCACGTATGGTACTTTTTCTTTCTGTATGATGCCATTTGGACTATGTAATGCGTCTGCCACATTCCAACGTTGCATGATGGCCATCTTCTCAGACATGCTGGAACAAAGTATGGATGATTTCTCTGTGTTTGGAGACTCTTTCAACCACTACTTACAAAATCTAGAACTAGTGTTACAAAGGTGTTAAGATACCAACTTGTTACTCAACTGGGAGAAATGCCACTTCATGGTACAGAAAGGCATCATTCTAGGAAATCGGATCTCAAAAAAGGACTTTTTTTCGGACATGCCGGCTTTTACAGAAGATTTATTAAAGACTTCTCAAAGATTGTTAAACCTTTGTGCAATCTTCTAGATAAATATGTGCCTTTCAACTTCACCATAGAATGCCACAAAGCTTTTGAGATCTTAAAACAGAAGCTGGTATTTGCCCCCATCATAGTAGCACCAGACTGAACCCTTTCATTTGAGGTGATGTGCGATGCTAGTGATTTTACTGTAAGTGCAGTTTTAGGACAACACAAAGTAAAGATTATCCATACCATTTACTACTCTAGCAGAACTCTGAATGAAGCTCAACTCAACTACACAACTACTGAAAATGAGTTACTTGCAGTTGTGTTTGCTTTTGATAAATTTCGCTCTTATCTGTCGGGTCCCAAAGTTGTGGTCTACACAGTTCATTCAGCAATCAAATATCTGATCACAAAGAAAGATTCCAAACCCAAATTGATCCGTTGGATACTTCTACTGCAAGAATTTGACATTGAAATCTGAAACAGGAAAGGGACAGAAAACCAAGTGGCATATCATTTATCTAGGCTCGAGAATGGAGAAACAACTGGCAAAGAACTGAAAATCAAAGAAACTTTTCCAGATGAATAGTTATTTTCCATGAAACAGCATGATGTCCCTTGGTATGCCGACTATGTCAACTACATAGTATCAGGAAAATGGCCATTGGAATAGACAACTCAGCAACAAAAGAATTTCTTCAAATAAGTCAAGCATTATGTCTGGGATGAGCCGTACTTGTTCAAATGATGTGCTGATCAATTATTGAGACGTTGTGTTCCACAGGAGGAGGTCAATAGTCTCTTGCAACACTGTCATTCTTCACCATACGGTGGATACTTCAACAGGAATAAAACTGTAGCCAAAGTCCTACAATCAGGTTTTTCCTAACCTACTCTTTTTAAAGATGCTTATCTTTTTGCTCTTCAATGTGACACGTGCCAGAGAACGGGAAATATTTCAAGGTGAAATGAATTACCTCTATAAAACATTCTGGAAGTAAAAATATTCGATATGTGGGGGATTTATTTCATGGGACTCTTTGTTCCATCATTCGAAAACCTGTACATACTAGTTGCAGTAGACTACGTCTCCAAATAAGTTGAAGCAATTGCATTGCCATCCAATGATTCAAAAGTGGTGATAAAATTCCTTAAAAAAATATTTTCACTTGCTTCGGAACATCTCGTTTAATTATCAGCGATGGTGGCACATATTTCTGCAATAGATACTTCGATGCACTCCTATCCAAATAAAGAGTTACTCATAAAGTTGCCACTGCTTACCATCCATAATCAAATGGACATGTTGAAGTTTCAAACAGGGAGATCAAAATAATCTTGGAGAGAACCGTTGGATCAACAAGGAGGGACTGGTCTACCAATCTAGAGGACGCATTATGGGCCTATCGGACAACTTACAAGACACCCATTGGTATGTCCCCATATCGAATGGTGTTTGGGAAAGCGTGCCATCTGCCATTTGAGTTTGAACACAAGGCGTACTGGGCACTGAAGAAGTTTAATTTTGATCCATAAGTTGTAGGAGAGAAACGAATTCACCAACTCAATGAATTAAAGCAGTTTCGCCTACACGCTTATGAGAATGCTAGATTATACAAAGAAAAGACCAAGAAATGGCATGATCGAAAAATAGTGCGTAGACATTTGGAACCAAGGCAGCAGGTGTTGTTATACAATTCAAGGTTGAAACTTTTCCCTGGAAAGTTGAAATCAAGATGGTCAGGTCCATTTGTAGTCACTCAGGCTTTACCATATGGAGCTATTGAGTTATTTGATCCCAACACCAATGAAACATTCAAAGTTAACAGCCATCGTGTCAAGCACTACTGGGGAGAATCATTTAAGTGATAAAAAGAAAGTGTCACACTTTCATATCCAGCCTAACATTCGGGCAGTCATGTCTAGCTGATGACGTTAAACTTAGCGCTAACTGTGAGGTAACCCATGAAATTTGTGTATATATATTATGATTTGGTGTGTTTTATTTTGTGTGATTAATTTATGTAGGTAAAGTCAGATTTCAGGATAGAAGAAGTTCTCGCAAATCTTCACAAGTAATTTCATTCTCTCCCTCAAAATTCTCTCATGAAAGTCTACAAAGCTCACTTGGAATGGATGAGACTACTGATAATCAAAGTTTTAGGAAGAAGCACCTATGCTAAAAAGTGAAGAGCTAAAAGAATGGGTGTTTGTTATAAATTTGCTCGTATGACTTGTAATATTCATTGTCGTTCTTTAGGAATGGTGTCTGATAACCGTTAAGATAAAATTAAATTCATTAGGGATGGCTTGAGTAAGAAGTCTCTGGATAACAAATCTAAGACTCTTGAGATGCATTCCAGTGGATATATGCATCACGTAATTCACATGTTATATACACAATTCCGAAAAGAAAGATAACAGTATAGTCTCGAGAATCTGACTCTAAAAGACCTTGTTTTCCAATTTATAAGAAAATTGGATGGGAAGCTTGTCCCTGATGCATAAACGTCATTCAAGCCGTTACTTTCTTGTAAATATTATATCTCTTTGTCTTTTCCTAATAATTGTGATTTGTTTTGTTATTTTCTTTTATTTTCTTCGACGGGATCCCGACCTTTTTTACTTTCACGATACATTTTACTATTAACTAATAATTATCATTTCGTAGGTTAGTGTTATTATTACTTACCCATTTTTTAGGTATTATAAATTCAACTCATCATTACACATTTGAAGGCTTCCAGAGCTAAGAAAGAAATACATAAAAATGGAAGCCACTTCAAGAAGACGAGTTGTAAATATCTATGAGTTTTACGGTACAAGTGTTGGTTCTAAACTAGAGTTCATTGGGGCAGCACACGAATTGGGTCGAGTCATAGCTGAAAGGAATATTCACTTGATATATGGTGGTGACAATCTTGGACTAATGGATATCATTTCAAGGGCTGTACAAGAAAGAGGCTGTCAAGTTCTGGGAATCATCCCAAAACCTTTGGCGGAGTCGAATCTTATTGGACTGTCAAACGGAGAGGAACTGATAGTGCCAGGTATGTCTGAACGACTAGTAGAAATGATTAACTGTGCTGATGCTTTTATTGCTTTAGCAGATGGCTTGGGCACAATGGAGGAAATTTTTACAGTACTATTTTGGGCGAACTTGAACATACACAAGAAACTGCTTGGATTGTTCAACGCTGATGGATTCTATGATTTTCTTTGTGTGCTTCTTGATGATGCCTGAAGGAAAGGGTTCTTGTCAAAACCTGTAAAAGATCCATTTTTACTGTCAGAACTGTCCCAGATTTAATTGACCAAATCTTAGCTTTTGAATCACAAATTGACCCTATCATTTCCAAGATAAACTGGTTTGATAATGATCGTAGTAAAAAACGTGGGATAAATATTGATCTTAACATTTAATTTTCCTTTTAGATGTAGAATATCACCTAACCAGATACTATCTTCTAAACTCTTCTACTACTTTTTAAGACATTGGGGACAATGTCTTATTTAGGTTTGGGGGAGGGGAATAGTTGACTAGTATCTTATTTTTATTAGGTTATTTTTTAGTCAAAAATTTTCGAAAAATTCAAAAAAATAAATAAATTGTTTTACAAAATCAAAAAAATATTTTGTGTATTTCTATTATTAATTTGATTAATCAGGTGAAATTAGTGTGAGACAGCTCTATAAGGAGTTTCCACTCCTGAGACGTATTGCAACCTATTTCGGAACAAGTTAATTTTTGTTTATTTCCTTTTGAATTATTTAATTTGTGAATTCTCCATAATACTAACTAAAATGAATCTTCATATGCTTAGTTGACATGTATTATCAACATACATGGAAATATACGGACATGAGTTGTAGTTGACGAGTTTGTAATATACAATGCTCTGGTTTAATTGGAGGAAGCATCTTAAAAAAAGCGATGGGATTAAAAAAAAAACACGTCTGAAATCCGAGTTATTAAGTCTGTATGGGTGTTTTAACACATAGTGCCATAAAACCAAATGGTTTGGGAGTCACTGACCCAAAGCACACTACATGGATCGAAGATGTTAGAAAAAATATATATATATATATATATATATATATCTGAAATCTGAGTAATTAAGCCCGTAGGGGTGTCTTAACACTTAAAGCCCTAAAGCCAACTTGTTTGGGAGTCACTGACCCAAAGCTCGCTACATAGATGAAAGATATTGTATATAAATAAAAAAATCAGAAAAATATTCCATTGCTAAAAAAAAATGTGTGAATTCTGATATAACCTTAGGACAAAAATATTACCCTCTCTTCAACTACACTTGTGACTATTGTGGGCACAATAACTTGATTAATACCTTATTAGCTGTGTGTATGGAAAATGGTAAAAAATAATTGGAGAATTTACGTATTCGGTAATTTAGAAAGAAAGAAAACAACTACTAACTTGGATTAGAAGTTTCACATGTTTAGTCACTAACTTGTCTATTCTTTTTACTCTTGTCTTTTTGCTTTTGTGTGCATTAGTCTTATTATCTTTTTATTTTTATAAGACATTTGTGGGTGTCGTTTCCGTAAGCCCTCACGAGACTACAACTCGTCCACTAGGGACACCTAGGGAATTAGGCATGTTGCATATGCTAAATGCTACCATGATCCCTACGAAAGTGGCTTTGTTTAATTTTATTTTTAAAGATGTTTATGTTATTTTATTATTTTCCTCGAGGACTAACAGAATATTAGGTTTAGGGGTGTGATGAGTGGCAAATATATCCTTATTTCCCACTCATTTGACAAAATATTTTGTATAGTTTCTTGAGTTTTGTGAATATTTTGATGTGTTTTGTGTTCTTTTGTAGATAAATAAAGTTTCAGGACACTTTGGAAGCAATTCAGGGCCAAAACAGTGAAAACGGACAAAAAGGGAAAAACTGTCATTTGGCACGTCGCGACCGCTAACGTACGCCGGAGTCTGCTAACGTGCGACGGGACACGTGTCAAAATCAAACAAGTTTGCTAAAATGCACCGTGATAACATGCGCTGTTTGCTAACGTGTGCCGTTTGCTAACGTGCACCGAATCTGCTAACGTGCGTCTGCCACGTGTCAATATCTCACGAAATCTATAATAATTGTCGACAGCCACGTGTCGCCATCACATGCTGTCGAAAATCATTATAGCCACGTCAGCATAATTATTGAATTAATCACTCGGCCCCTGCCACGTGTCGTCTGATCCGGTTTTAGCGTCGCAAAGGTTGCCCATCGCGACACGTGTAGCATATTGGTGCCTATAAATTGAGCTCGAAATTTTAGTTGTAATCTCATATTTTCTTCTATGTAATTCCTTAAGAATACTAGAGGATTGTATCTTGTTTGTTTATTTACAGCTTTCTGCAATTAATTTCTGCATTCACACTTTCTTTTCTTTAATTTTTAGTCATTACTTACTGCAATTTACTTTTACACAATAGTACTTTCCATTCTTTACTTTTCAGTCTTTACTTTTCAGTAATGAGGAGGTAACTCCCCTTTTACTAGGGCAAAATGTAAAGCTTTTATTACTAATATTTAGATTAATCTCCCTTAATTATATTATATTAACTAGTTAAAACTTGACTTAATGAGGATACCATCTGATTGGTGACTGGTGCGTAATCACAGACGTATAACGCAAGCGCACGTATCGTTCAAGTTGTATAAAAAGTATCGATCCCATGATGACTTAATACCTAATCTATTAATTTTATGAGGTCAAATGATTAATAGTATCTAACAGGTTGATTGATTCATTTGAAATGGTGATGATTTTGAATTTAAAAACATGTAAATAAAATTGCGCAAAAGTAGGTTTAAGAAAATTCAATACTAGGAAACTATCTAGGGTTGTGAATCTTTATAATATCTTTTAAAGATGAAGATGTTATTTCATGATTGTGTAATAATCGGTTTACTAATCTGGAATACTAAATTATGCGAACGTCTCTGTCGATGGTCAGACGCAAATACCCAGTATAACCCATTGAACCATATGTCTATGTCAACCAAATTATCTGATTCATTAAGTTTAATTTCCAATTATGGCTACCCCCGTCCGAGGTATATGTCTATCCTGTAAGGAAATCTATAAAGGGTTATCTATCCTCAAGGAAGATCGTGGGCTATTAAGTCTAAGGCTGAAACCTAAAATTCATTTGTCAAGTTTATTTTAGGTTTACCCCACATCAATCTTATTGGTGATCAGACAACAAGAAGCATTAAGCTTAAGACTTAATAAGTAAACCTTTAAATTACCCAACTATAAAATAACCCCTTATAAACCGGTGATATTAGAATTCATCACAACCCCAGATAACTAACTTAGTTACGACACATAACTAGGGCTAGTAACACTTAAATGAATAAAAGACCAAGTTAAATACTGAATAGTCAAATTGCTGAAAAGTAAATGACAGAAAGTAAATGCTGAAATTAACTACTGAAAATTAAATGCTGAAAAGTAAATTCCGAAAGTAAATACTGAAAGTAAAGTTTTTGCTGAAAAGTAAATTGCTGAAAAGTAAATTGCTGAAAAGTAAATGCTGAAAAGTAAATTGCTGAAAAGTAAATAAAATAAAAGTACACATAAAATAAAATGTTGAGGTAAAAGGATCCAATTTTATACTTCTATTTTAGATATCGCCCTTATATATATAATAATTTTGCATGATAATCCCAAACTAGCCATATAGGTGGTATCCAGATTAAGTCAAATTAATAATTAATTACCAACCGACAATCAGGCGGTATCCAGTTAGTCAGGTTCAAACAATTTAAATAATTATCAACCGACCAATATGGCGGTATCCTCGTTAAGTCATGTTTTAACTAGTTTATATATTATAATTAGGGAGATTAATCTAAATATTAGTAATAAAAGTTTTACCTTTTACCCCAGCAAAGGGGAGTTACCTCCTCATTACTGATAAGTAAAAACTGAAAAAGTAAAGAAAAGAAAGTGCGAAAGCGGAAATTAATTACTGAAAGTGTGTAAATAAACAAACAATATACAATCTTTTTAGTATTCTTAAGGAATTCCTTAAAAGAAAGTATGAATTTACAAATGAAATGGCTTGGTATTTATAGGCAAAATTTTGCCTCCATCAAATCATCCACCAAATCCATTATTAATGCTCCACTAATTGCTTATCATGTTTGTGGTGATTTGATAATTTTTATTATTATTTATTAATTTATTTTTTTACTTTGAAAATGACTTTAATAATTACACACAACACACTTCTGGATGGTTCATCAAATTCAGGCATGAAATCTTCAGAATTCGAAATTATGTTGTCTTTCAAAGTTGTAGATATTTGAGTCTTCTTTAATCTGGAACTGGAATTAGCCCAATCCGATATCGAAGTAAAACGTTATGCTCAAAATACCCAAGATGCGCAAACTAGAATTTCCAAAACTACACTTCGTTAAAACACCCTTTCAAGTTTCAATCTCCAAAATTAATATGTCAAGTCCAAATTTTACTCTTATTTGACCCACATTTCGTCCAAAATGATTTCATTGTGTCCCATATTATTTTATCTGCAAAATAAACTAAAACACATCAAAACGGTTCATCAAACCTGAGAACTAAACAAATATTAAGTAAAATGGGCGGTAAATATTGATATATTTTCCGCTCATCCCACCCCAAACCTAATATTTTGCTATTCCTCGAGCAAAACAATAAAATAAAATTCAAGAAACAATTAAAATTAAACTAAGCCACTTTCGTAGGGATCACGGTTGCATTTAGCGTATGTAACAAGCCTTTAAACCATAGGTGTCCCTAGTGGACGACTTATAGTCTCGTGAGGGCTTACAGCAACGATACCCATAAACGTTTTACAAATGTAAAAAGTAGTGAAACTAATGTACACAAAAGCAAAAAAAAAAAAAAAACAAGAGAAAATAGAATAAAGAAGTTAGTGACTTATCAGGTGAAACTTCTACTCCAAGTTACAAGTTGTTTTCTTTCTTTCTAATTATTGAATAAGTAAATTCTTCGATTATATTTACCATTCTCCATATGCACAGCCGAAAAAATATTAATCAACTCATTTTTGCCCACAACAGTCACAAGTGCAGTTGATAAGAGAGTAATATTTTTGTCCTAACGTTTTATCGGAATTCACACCTTTTTGCAGCAATTGAATAATTTTTCTGATTTTTCTGATTTTTTTTCTTTGATTTTTGATTTTTTTTTATATAGAATATCTTCCATCTATGTACCGAGTGTTGGGTCGGTGACTCCCAAACCAGTTGGCTTTAGGGCACCAGGTGTTAAGACACCCCTACGAACTTAATTACTCAGACTTCAGATATATATATTTTTGGCATCTTTGATCCATGTTAAGACACCCCTACGAACTTAATTATCCAAACAAATTTTTTTTTTTTTGTATTTTTCGAAAAATTTTGGACTAAAAATAAAAACAACACACAAACTAAAAACAAGGTACTGATCAACTAATTCCCTCCCCCAAACCTAAATGAGACATTGTCCCCATGTCTTAACAGTAGAAGAAGAGTTTAGAAGATAATATCCGGTTAGCTGAAATTCCACACGAAAAGTTACAGGTTAAGATCCAGATTAATCCGACTCCTCTTACCATGATCGTCCTCGGACCAATTTATCTTTGAAATGATAGGGTCAACTTGTGGTTCATAGGCTAAGATTTGGTCAATTAGATCCGGAGCAGTTCTGGCAGTGAAGAGGAGCTCTTTCATAGGTTTTGACATGAACCCATTTCTCCGGGCATCATCAAGAAAAACAAAAAGAAAATCATAAAATCCTTCAACGTTATACAGTCCAAGCGATTTCTGGTGTATGTTCAGGTTCGCCCAAGATAACACTGTAAAAATTTCCTCCAATGTACTGAAGCCACCTGGCAAAGCAATAAAAGCATCAACACGGTTAATCATTTCTACCAATCGTTCATACATACCTGACATGACCAGTTCCTCTCCGTTTGATGGTCCAATAAGATTTGCCTCCGCCAAGGGTTTTGGGATGATTCCCAAAATATGACTGCCTTCTTCCTGTATGGCCTTAGAAACGATCCATATTAGTCCAAGAATGCCTCCGCCATATACTAAGTGCATATTCCTTGCAGCTAAGACTCGACCCAATTCATGTGTTGCTTCTACGTATTGTGGCTTATCACCAACACTAGTACCGCAAAACAAACAGATGTTTTCAACTCGTCTTCTTGAAGTGGCTTCCATGTTTTATTATGGATGTCTTCAAAAGTGAAATTATGAGTTGAATTTATAACACCTGAAAAGGGTGAGTAAAATAATAGCATTAGTACCTGCCAAATGACAATTATTAGTTAATAGTAAAATAAATCGTGATAGTCAAAAAGGTCATCTTGTCGGAGAAAATAAAAGAAAACAACAAAACAAAGTACAATTATTAGGAAAAGACAAAGAGATATAGTATGTACAAGAAACATAGCGGCTTGATTGACGTCTGTGTGTCAGGGACAAGTTTCCCATCAAATTTTCTTATAAATTGGAAAACATAGTCTTTTTGATTCAGATTCCCGAGACTTAACTGTTGTCTTTCTTTTTGAAATAGTGTATGTAATTTACGAATGGCTATATGAACATATCCACTGGGATTCGTCTCAAGAGTCGAAGATATATTATCTACAGACTCCTTACTCAAGCCATCCATAATGAATTTAATTTTATCTTCGCGATTATCAGACATCATTCCTAAAGAACGACAACGAGTATTTCAATTCAAGCGTGCATATTTAGAACAAACACCCATTTGCTTAGCTCTACGTTTCTTTGCATAGGTGCTTCTTCCAAAACCAGGCATATGTGAAATAAAAGATGATGAGTGGTATTCTATCACTATTTCCCACTCATTTAACCTAATATTTTGTATAGTTTCTTGATTTTTGTGAATATTGATGTGTTTTGTGTTATTTTGTAGATAAATAAAGTTTCAGGACATTATGGAGGTGATTTGGAGCAAAACAGCGAAAATTGGAAAAAGTGGCATTTTGGTAATTTGGGCGCGTCGCGACGCCTAACATGCACCAGAGCTGCTAACGTGCGCCGAGTCAACAGGTCAGAATTTGAGAAGTTTGAATTTGCTAACGTACGCTGTGACACGTGTCACCATCACAACCGATATGCTAATGTGCGTCGTGCCACGTGTCATCATCCTACGGTGCCGACAATCACCATTGCCACGTGTGCCATGTGTCACTCCACATCAGCGTCCACATCATCAGCTGACCGAGTCAATTTGCCACCTCACCGCCACGTCATCATCAACCAATCACGCCTTGCCACATGACATAATCCTACGGTGCCGACACTCCCTTTCGCCACGTCAGTGCAACGTCAGCATAATAATTGAGCTCTCAGCCGCCTCGCCACATGTCGCCTTATCTTCTTATCCGAATTGCCACATGTCAAGCCCTCAGCGTGCCACGCCTAACTGTTCCAGCGTCACGACTCTATAACCCTTGGCGTCGAGACGCCCAGAGCCCACCGAAGCCTATAAATTGAGCTCGAGATTCCAGTTTCAGTTGTACCATTCTCTCTCATTTCTTTGATGTAAATAGGGAGTATTATCTCTAGTTTCTTTTAATTTAAGTTTTGTAAATAAATTTTAATTACGTTTTGTAATAATAGTAATTTACTTTCTTTATTTTTACAGTTTTTACTATTCAAACATGAGGAGGTAACTTCCCTCTGCTAAGGTGAAAGGTAATTCTTTTACTATTGCTATTTAGATTAATTTCCTTTAAAAATAATATATTCACTATTTAAAATTTGACTTAAAAAGAATACCGCCATATTGGTCGGTTGGTAATTCATTTTAATCTGGTTAAACCTGACTAATCAAGGATACCTCCAGATTGGTCGGTTGGTAATTAAATTTTGGTTCCGCCTATATGGCAGGTTAATTTTGGTTCCGCCTTTATGGCTGGTTTATTTTAGTTCCGCCTTTATGGCTGGATTATGGACAAATATTACTGCCTTAATGGCTGGTTGGACTGAATTTGACTTAGTCAGGTTACCACCTATATGGCTGGTTGGTAATATTATAACAAGTTTATATATTATTTTATGGGAGATATCTAAAATAGAAAATAGTAAAAGTAATTCCTTTTACCTTGGCATTTTAATTTATTTACTTTTCAGTATTTACTTTACCGTATTTACTTTTCCGCATTTTTACTTTATAGTTTTTACTTTTAAGTTTTTACTAGCCTAGCTATGTGTCATAACTAAATTAGTTATCTAGGGTTGTGATTATTGGACAATTATGACCCATAGCGTCACTATTTGTACAGATCGTGGAGTTGTTGTATAAATTAACTATGTGACAAAGGAGATTGCACTCTTATCATTTGTGATTAGATCACCTAGATATATAAATGATAGGAGGTCCTTATGATTTGTTCTTGGATTGAGAATGATATGAGACAGTATCAATCCATGAAGGATAAATCATTAAATGTCCCTAGTCAGTGTATTATCGAGATAGGACATCGATAAATACGTAAAAGACTAGTATTACACTTGTGCGCGTTGTGAGGGCACAACGATATAGTTCTCATATATTTGGGTATAGGATACTCATGCAAGTGTAATAGGAGGTTTTGTTTTACCGATGGTACGGGAAACAGCTTCGCTCTGGATAGACCCCCTCGGAATTCCATTGGTAGTATGACTATGTGTCTATGGATATCCGAAATCAGGTTAGGTGTATTTGGTCTTAACCTGAGACTTGCACCGCTAATACTTGCAACAATCAATATACTTTGGTTTTGGACGTCAAGGGCTTTAACCGATTTCTGTGTACGCCTATTCTGGGTATATCGAGAACCGTAGTGTGTTGGGTGTGATTTCAAGACGGAAGTGTCACTCCAGTCATATGGAGTTGATGATCGCGCATGGGTACAGAACTGGTTCTCTAAAAAGGTTGCAACCGTCGGGATAATATGACTTGGTCATTAAATGTCCCTAGTCAGAGTATTATCGAGCTAGGACATCGATAATTACGTAAAAGACTATTATTACATTTGTGCGCGTTGTGAGGGCACAACGACATAGTTCTCATATATTTGGGTATATGATACTCATGCAAATGTAATAGGAGGTTTTGTTTTACCGATGGTATGGGAAACAGCTTCGCTCTTGATAGACCCCCTCGGAATTCCATTGGTAGTATGTCTATGTGTCTATGGATGTCCGAAATCAGGGTAGGTGTATTTGGTCTTAACCTGAGACTTGCACCACTAATAATTGCGACAATCAATATACTTTGGTTTTGGACGTCCATGGCTTTAACTGATTTCTGTGTACGCCTATTCTAGGTATATCGAGAATCGTAGTGTGTTGGGTGTGATGTCAAGACGGAAGTGTCACTCCAGTCATATGGAGTTGATGATCGTGCATGGGTACAGAAATGGTTCTCTAAAAAGGTTGCAACCGTCGGGATAATAAGACTTGGTCATGATTATCCGATATTAAAGAGACTATTTGCTCGTTATCTGATATATGCTTCATACGGGGCAGACACTGTACCAACCCCAGGCCTTGTATGTGATCATCCGATACTGGATCGAAATACGCAATACTACGTATACTACGCCTGATATAGATCCTTTATTCCTGTAAGGATATTTCTGGAGAATTGGGTAGGCATGACGTTTATTAGAAGCCAACCTTGTCTTGTAAATCGGTATTAACGTAGTACTAGGTACTTACGTGTTCAGATAGTCCGACGACCGAATTTACTGCCAACATATCCGGGGATCTCATGGGTCGCTTCCCGAAGATTCATCGATGACGTATGACTCACACTTTAATTAATATGGGATTAATAAGATGAGAGAGAAAATTAATCTGGGATTAATAGCGGAGATATTTTATCTGAGATAAAATATCAATTAAAGAGAGGGAACGATTAATTTGGAATTAATCGATAAATTAATATATTTGATATATTAAACGAAATTGGATTTCGACGCGGAATTGAAATTAGATTTTAATTCGGGCGAACGTGTTAATTTAGAATTAATTCGTTAGCGATGTGAATAGTGATTTTGCTAGGCATAATCTTTTAATTACGTCGCAAGGAAAATTCGTTAATTTGGAATTAGCGAACCCGAGCCTGGGATTGTTTGTGAGCGCATTCGCATTTCGAATTCGAGTGCGGCATGCAAGTCAAATCAAGCGTCAAATCATTAGTCGCATCAAGCGTCAAATCACTTGTCACTTTGAGTGATGTGACTTGACAACT
The DNA here is from genome assembly GCA_019454045.1 of Zanthoxylum bungeanum. Taxonomy (NCBI): domain Eukaryota; kingdom Viridiplantae; phylum Streptophyta; class Magnoliopsida; order Sapindales; family Rutaceae; genus Zanthoxylum; species Zanthoxylum bungeanum. The sequence continues at coordinate 32,941 of SKCR01037902.1, read as the reverse complement.
TGATTAAAAGATGTGACTTGATGGTAGTGGTTGGAAAGCTTTTAAAAGCTTGAGTGACATATATTATTATTATATATTTTGGTATATGTTAAATTGATTTTAGAAATCAATTAACTTTTACACATTTCCAACACTCTCTCCTCTCTTCTCTCTTCATCATTCACGCCCAAGGGGCTGAAAAGTTTTTCAGTTTTCTGGTTTGCAAAAACCGTGAGCAAGGGAAGCTTAAAGTCGTAATTTTATGGCAAAATCGGGACTGCTAGCACACTACGAAGCCATGCGAAGGTGATAGGGAAATACACCCATGAGCATGGGAATTTTATCACAAAGCTTGGAGCTTGATGGAGGACCTCCAATGGCCAAAAACAAAGAGCAAACTCACTGCTACTGCCGAATGCAGTAGAGAGGAGACAAAAATTTTTGTTGCCTCGCACGTCGCTCACCGATCGATGTGAGTATTCCGCAACTCCCTCATTATATTCGCACTTATTTTCAATGGTTGAAATGATATTGGGATGCTTAGTATTTTCCAACAATGGTATCAGAGCAAGGTTCAGCATGAAAATATTTTAGGGCTTAAATTTTGGTAAAAATGTGTTTGAGCATGATTTATGAATTTGATGAATGAATATGTTTTAAATGTGTTTTAATTGAGGATTGATTGGATCAATTTGTTGAAATTGTATTTGGAACAAATTTCCCCAAATTCTATGGCTTGGCCGAGAGATGATGTGCCCTAATTCTTGGTGTTTTTGATTTTTTGATTCATTGGATGAGTTAGAATCATGTTGGGTATATTGATTTAATGTTTAATTAGATTCAGTTGGATTGGATTTTCAATTTGACAAATAAACCCTAAAGCCGAGACTTATATAGCATGTAATTGGGTTTGATTTTTGTTAAATTGTATTGGACATGATTTCATGATGATAAGCATGATTAATTACGCTAATTTGATGTTTTGGAAATATTTATTTGGGTGATTAATAATGCTTTACACTTTGGTAATTAAATTGGGAATTTGGAATTTGTAATTTAATTATATTGGGCCTAATTTTGGAAATTGGACTTTTAAAGTTTTTAAGGATCCTGTCTTAAACTATAGAGATAGAGAACTTGAAGTGACTGGGATCACTGTTGTAAGTTTCATAACCGATAAAAATGACTATAAGTCGCAAATGGTACTATACAGTTTGAATAACGGTACAGTGAGCTGGAAATATTCCAATCAAGATACTGTTTCCGAATAAACAACAAATCCGGGTTATTGCTGCAGCTGAGGCAGCAATAGAAGCCATTTGGGTCGATAATAAATCTAATTATATTAGAAATAATTCTGTTAGCAGCTGAGCTAGGCGTCAGCACAGGTTAACGAATTAATGGTCTCATGAAAGATCCAGATACATACTTCGACATTCATCTGATTTGTTCGGATCATACATCGTGGCGATGTGATGATCAAATAAATTGCATCAGATGATAATCATACAAAGCCACTGACGAAAACCTTTTCTCAGCAAAAAGAGCCAACCGTACATAGTTCGGGTGTCAAACACTCAAGTGACTAGCTATAGGCCAAGTCGGAGATTGTTGGACAATTATGACCCATAGAGTCACTATTTGAACAGATCATGGTGTTATTGTACAAATTAACTATGTGAGAAGGAGATTGCACTCTTATCATTTGTGATTAGATCATCTAGATATATAAATGATAGGAGGTCCTTATGATTTGTTCCTGGAATGAGAATGATATGAGACAGTAGCAATCCACGAAGGATAAATCATTAAATGTCCCTAGTCAGAGTATTATCGAGATAGGACATCGATAAATATGTAAAAGACTAATATTACACTTATGCGCGTTGTGAGGGCACAACGACATAGTTTTCGTATATTTGGGTATATGATACTCATGCAAGTGCAATAGGAGGTTGTGTTTTACCGATGGTACGGGAAACAGCTTCGCTATGGATAGACCCCCTCGGAATTCCATTGGTAGTATGACTATGTGTCTATGGAAGTTCGAAATCAGAGTAGGTGTATTTGGTCTTAACCTGAGACTTGCACCGCTAATACTTCCGACAATTAATATACTTTGGTTTTGGACGTCCAGGGCTTTAAACAGTTTCTGTGTACGCCTCTTCTGCGTATATTGAGAATCGTAGTGTGTTGGGTGTGATGTCAAGACGGAAGTGTCACTTCAGTCATATGGAGTTGATGATCGCGCATGGATACATAACTGGTTCTCTTAAAAGGTTACAACCGTCGGGATAATATGACTTGGTCATGATTATCCGATATTAAAGAGACTAGTTGCTCGTTATCCGATATATGCTTTGTACGGGGCAGACACTATACCAGCCCCAGGCCTTGCAAGTGATCATCCGATACTGGATCGAAATACGCAATACTACGTATACTACACCTGATATAGATCCTTTATTCATGTAAGGATATTTCTGGAGAATTGGGTAGGCATGGCGCTTTGCTAGAAGCCAACCTTGTCTTGTCAATCGGTATAAATGTAGTACTAGGTACTTACGTGTTCGGATAGTCCGACAACCGAATTTACTACCAACATATCCGGGGATCTCATAGATCGCTTCCCGAAGATTCACCGATGACGTATGACTCACACTTTAATTAATCTGGGATTAATAAGATGAGAGAGAAATTAATCTGGGATTATTAGCGGAGATATTTTATCTGGGATAAAATATCAATTAAAGAGAGAGAACGATTAATTTAGAATTAATCGATAATTAATATATTCGATATATTAACGAAATTGGATTTCGACGCGGAATTGAAATTAGATTTTAATTCAGGCGAACGAGTTAATTTAGAATTAATTCGTTAGCGACGTGAATAGTGATTTTGCTAGGCATAATCATTTAATTACATTGCAAGGAAAATTCGTTAATTTGGAATTAGCGAACCCGAGCCCGAGATTGTTTGTGAGCGCATTCGCATTTCAAATTTTAGTGCGGCACACAAGTCAAATCAAGTGTCAAATCATTAGTCGCATCAAGCTTCAAATCACTTGTCACTTTGAGTGATGTGCTTGACAACTTGATTGAAAGATGTGACTTGATGGTAGTGGTTGGAAAGCTTTTAAAAGCTTGAGTGACATATATTATTATTATTATTATTATATGTTTTGGTATATGTTGAATTGATTTTAGAAATAAATTAACTTTTACACATTTCCAACACTCTCTCTCTCTCTCTTCTCTCTTCATCATTCACGCCCAAGGGGCTGAAAATTTTTTCAGTTTTCTAGTTTGCAAAAACCGTGAGCAATTGAAGCTTAAAGTCGCGATTTTGTGGAAAAATCGGGAGTACTAGCACACTACGAAGTCATGGGAAGGTGATAGGGAAGTCCACCCATGAGCAAGTAAGTTTATCACAAAGCTTGGAGCTTGATGGAGGACCTCCAACGGCCGAAAACAGTGAGCAAACTCACTGCCACTGCCGAATGCAGTAAAGAGGAGACAGAAAATTTTTATTGCCTCGCTCGTCGCTCAACCGATCGATGTGAGTATTCCGCAACTCCCTCGTTGTATTCGTACTTATTTTCACTGCTTGAAATGATCTTGGGATGCTTAGTATTTTCCAACAGTGATGAATTCCAATATCACCAGTTTATAAGGGGTTAGACTATAGTTTGGGTAATATAAAAATTTATTTATTGAGTCTTAATCTTAATGTTTTTTATTAACTGGCCACTAATAAAATTGACTAGGTAAACTTAAAATGAACTAGACATAGGGATTTTAAGTTTAAGACCTTAGACTCAATAGCCCACGATCTTCCTTGAGGTTATATAACCCTTTAATAGATTTCCTTACAGGATAGGAATATACCTGTCGGCGGGGGTAGCCAAATTGGAACTAATCTTAATGAATCTAGGTAATTTGGTTGACATAGACATATGGTTCAATTGGATTATACTAGGTATTGTAATTGACCATCGGAAGAGGTTTTTACATAATTTAGTGTTCCAGGTTAATAAATCAATATTTTACCCAACTTCAAGATAACCACTTCATCTTTAAATAGTATTGGAAAGATTCACAACCCTAGATAGTTTTTAATATTGAATTTTTTTAAAACCTATTTTCGAACAATTTTATTTACTTGTTTTTAAATTTAGAATCGTCACCATTTCAAATCAATCAATCAACCTGTTAGATACTAGTAATCAATTGACCTCATAAATTAATAGCTTAGGTATTAATTCCTCGTGGGATCGATACTTTTTATACTACTTGAACGATACGTGCACTTGCGTATACGCGTGTGTTTATGCCGGTCAAGTTTTTGGCGCCGTTGCCGGGGACTTATTTATCTTTCAGTATTAGTTTAGAGGTTAGATACCTTTACTTGTATCTAATTTTATTTTTACTTATTGTTGTTGTTTTGTTATGTTTCAGGTTCTCAGAAACTTCATGAGACGAACTAGAAGATTTGAACTTCGACCGCTGACCGGCGTAAACACACACGTATAACACAAGTGCACGTATCGTTCAAGTAGTATAAAAATATCGATCCCACGAGGACTTAATTCCTACTGTTGTTATTAATTATTGAATCTATTTATTTACAAATATCTAATTATAGGGAGAAGAGAATGATTGCTTGATTGGTTGAAAGTGGTTATACAAAATAAATAAATAATAAAGACAAAAGAAAATACTAAGGAAAAAAAAAGACACAAAGATCTAGGGTTGTGATTTCTTTTAATATCATTTTAAGATGAAGTGGTTATCTTAAAGTTGATAATATATTGATTTATTAACCTGGAACACTAAATTATGTGTAAGCCTCTATCGATGGTCAGACACAAATACCTAGTATAATCCAATTGAACCATATGTCTATGTCAACCAAATTACCTAAATTCATTAAGTTTAAGTTCCAATTATGGCTACCCCCCGCCCGACAGGTATATTCCTATCCTGTAAGGAAATCTATTAAAGGGTTATCTATCCTCAAGGAAGATCGTGGCTATTAAGTCTAAGGCTGAAACCTAAAATCCCTATGTCTAGTTCATTTAGATTTACCATATCAATCTTATTGGCGATCAGACAACAAGAAGCATTAAGCTTAAGACTTAATAAATAAACCTTTAAATTACCCAACTATAAAATAATCCCTTATAAACCGGTGATATTAAAAGTCATCACAACCTCAGAAACTAACACATAACTAGGACTAGTAAAAACATAAAAGTAAAAGACATAAAGTGAAAATGCTGAAAGTAAAATACAATAAAATAAAATAAAATGCTAAGGTAAAAGGAATTACTTTTACTACTACTAATTTAGATATCTCCCATAAAATAATATATAAACTTGTGATAATATTACCAACCGACCATTCTGGCGGTATCCTGATTAAGTCAAATTAAGTCCAACCAGCCATTAAGGCGGAACCAAAACTAAATTTACCAACCGACCAGTCTGGCGGTATCCTTGATTAGTCAGGTTTAAAACCAGATTAAAAATGATTACCAACCGACCAATATAGCGGTATTCCTTATTAAGTCAATATTTTAAATAGTGAATATATTATTTTTAAGGGAGATTAATCTAAATAGTAATAGTAAAAGAATTACCTTTCACCCTAGCTGACGAAATTACTTCAACATGGTGAATAGTAAAAATTGTAAAAAGTAAAAAGTAAAAAGTAAATTACTATTATTACAAAATGTAATTAAAATTATTTACAAAACTAAAAATTAAAAAACTAAAAATAAATAAAATAAAATTTCTAGAGAGAGAACTCTCTCTTTTTAGAGAATTCAAGAGAGGAGAGGTGTGTTGAAATCTGAAATTTCGCGTTGAATTTATAGGCAAAAATTTATTATTCCAGCGTCGCGACGCCAAAGCCTTCAGCGTCGCGACGCTGACTTTTGTCGACGTGGCATACTGAGGAGACGACACATGGCAAGGCGGCGGCGACTGTTCACACGACACGTGTCAAGGCGGCTAACTCTCAATTATTGTGATGACGTCATTGATGACGTCATGCTGACGTGGTTGGTGCTGAGGGGCGGCTGAGATCAATTGTCGGCACAATAGGATTGCGACATGTGGCGACACGTGTCAAGTTGTCATTGGCTGAGGCTGACGTGGCACGTTGACTTGGTTGACCTTGTGACGTGGCTGAGGACGTGGCGTGACACATGGCATAGTTGACTCTTTGACCGCTGACATGGCTGATGACAAGGTGACACATGTCAGTTTGAGTGTCGGCAGCATATGATGATGACACGTGGCACGGCGCACGTTAGCAGATGGGATGTGATGGTGACACGTGGCACATCGCATTTTAGCAAAGTCAAACTTCTCAAATTGTTGACCGTTGAACTGGCGCACGTTAGCAGATTCGGCTCACGCTGGGCGTCGCGACGCACAATGCTCCAGCGTCGCGACGCGCAAAAGACTAAAATATCCCTGTTGACGCATTTTTGTCCGATTTTGCCCCAAATTGCCTCCAGTGCTGTCCAAACTTTATTTATCTGCAAAATAACAATAAAACACATCAAAACGTTCACAAAACTCAAGAAACTATTCAAAATATTAAGTTAAATGAGTGGGAAATAGTGATATAAATATCACTCATCACACCCCCAAACCTAACATTTTGCTAGTCCTCGAGCAAAATACAAAATAAAATAACTTAACAAAATTTAACTAAGCCATTTTCGTAGGGATCACGATTGCATTTAGCATATACAACAAGCCTTTAAACCCCTAGGTGTCCCTAGTGGACGAGTTGTAGTCTCGTGAGGGCTTACAGCAATGATACCCACAAACATTTTACAAAAGTAAAAAGTTAGTATAACTAATGCACACAAAAGCAAAAAGACAAGCGAAAAGAGAATAAAGAAAGTTAGTGACTAATCAGGTGAAAATTCTATTCCAAGTTACTATTTGTTTTGTTTCTTTCTAAATTACCGAATAAGTAAATTCTCTGATTATTTTTACCATTCTCCATATACACAGCCAACAAAATATTAATCAACTCATTTTTGCCCACAACAGTCATAAGTGCAGTTGATAAGAGAGTAATATTTCTGTCCTAAAGTTCTATCAGATTTCACACCTTTTTGTAGCAATGGAATAATTTTCTGATTTTTCTGATTTTTTTCTTTGATTTTTTTTTCTATTTTTTATTTATATACAATACCTTCCGTCTATGTAGCGAGCTTTGGGTTGGTGGCTCCCAAACCAGTTGGCTTTAGGGCACCAGGTGTTAAGACACCCCTACGAACTTAATTACTCAGACTTCAGATATATATATATATATATATATTTTTGCAGCATCTTCGATCCATGTAGCGAGCTTTGGGCCAATGACTCCCAAACCAGTTGGTTTTAGGGCACTAGGTATTAAAACACCCTTACAGACTTAATAACTCGGATCTCGGACGTTTTTTTTTTTTTTTTTTTACTCCATCACTATTTAGAGATGCTTCCTCCAATTAAACTATAGCACAGAATATTACAAATTTTTCAATGTTAGCTCATGACTGTATGTTTCCATGTATGTTCATAATACCTGTCAACTGAACATAAGAAGATTCATTTAGTCAGATTTATGGAGAATTCACAAATTAAATAATTTAAAATGAAATAAACAAAAATTAACTTATTTCGAAAATGGTTTTAGATACGTCTCAGGAGTGGAAATTCCTTACTCGGCTATCTTTTACCAATTTCACCTTTTTAGTCAAAATAAAAACACAAAAATGCAAAATATTTTTGTAATTTTTGAAAAATTTTCAATTTTTTTGTATTTTTCGAAAAATTTTGAACTAAAAATAAAAATAAAATACTACTAAAAATTTTGAACTAAAAATAAAAATAACATACTACTAAAAACAAGATATTAATCAACTAATTTCCTCCCCCAAACCTAAATGAGACATTGTCCCCAATGTCTTAAACAGTAGAAGAAGAGTTTAGATGATAATACCTCGTTAACTGAAATTCTACAGGAATTTAAAGGTTAAGATCCAGATTAACCCGAAGTCTCTTACCACGATCGTCCTCAAACCAATTTATCTTTGAAATGATAGGGTCAACTTGTGGTTCATAGGCTATGAGTTGGTCAATTAGATCTGGAGCAGTTCTGGCAGTAAATATGAGTTCTTTTAATGGTTTTGATATGAATCCATTTCTCCGGGCATCATCAAGAAACACACAAAGAAAATCATAAAATCCATCAACATTGTACAGCCCAATTGGTTTCTGGTGTATGTTCAGGTTCGCCCAAGATAGTACGATAAAAATTTCTTCCAATGTACCCAAGCCACCTGGCAAAGCAATAAAATCATCAGCACGGTTAATCATTTCTACAGTCGTTCAGACATACCTGCCACGATCAATTCTTCTCCGTTTGATGATTCAATAAGATTTGCCTCTGCCAAGGGTTTTGGGATGATTCCCAAAACATGACTGCCTCCATCCTGTACGGCCTTTGAAACGATCCCCATTAATCCAAGATTTCCTCCGCCATATATTAAGTGCATATTCCTTGCAGCTAATACTCGACCCAATTCCTGTGCCGCTTCTATGTATTGTGGTTTAGTACCAACACTACTACCGCAAAACACACAAATGTTTTCAACTCGTCTTCTTGAGGTGGCTTCCATTTTTTATGTATTTCTTTTTCAAATTAGGATGCCTTCAAAAGTGCAATGACGGGCTGAATTTATAGTACCTGAAAAAGGGTGAGTAATAATAGCACTAGTATCTTCCAGAGGACGTTTGTTAGCTAAACAACAAAAAGATCGTGAAATGTCAAAAAGTCTGGTCCTGTCTATGAAAATAAAGATAATTACAACAGAAAAGCAGATCAAAGCAATAATTAAGGTAACGGAATTGTGTACGCAATACGCCACTCGCTTAGTATAAATTCATTAGAATGAGTCTCAAGATTTCATTCTTTATTCAGCCATTGCTAATGAATTGTTTTTTTTTTATATTTGCTTGCCAAACACAATTCCTTCTGTCTTAAAATGCTTCGTTTATGCCTTTCCCTACAAAAATAACACACAAAATTAAAAAGTTCACAAAAAATATGAAAACAAATCACAACAAATTGCATGGGTTGCCTCCCTACTAGCGCTAAATTTTTCATCTTCGGCCAGACGTGACTGAAATTCATCTGTTTAGGAGGCTTCAATGTCGTTTTGAATGTCCGATTAAGGACAATTCTGTGAGCGTTGCTTTTGAAGGGTCTCGTCCAACGGTAAAGTGGCAAAAGGAGTTTTGTCTCATTCAGTGCTCGTGCCACCTTTTTAATCTTTGTTGCTCCAGTGGTTCCTGCAAAGAAAGAAAGAAAATCAGGAGGTCTCGTATGATGTTTGAATTGGAATGGAAGTTCCATTCTGTCAAACTTCTGGGTGATATCTTTGATTTGTACTCCCCAACACAGCGATGTTTTTCCTGAATGCTCTGGATTTTTATTAAGTTCTGACAGTTGCTCCTCCATTTGCTCTGTTTCTTACTCCACCTTAGGATGAAAAGATGAGTCAGACATTAGGTCTTCATCCTCTGATTCGGGTGAATTGATTGGCTCAAGTTGATCTTCTTCAAACATTTGTGAAATGGAATCTCCAAGATCTTCGTTTTGAGGATACAGAATTCCATCCTCAATTTTTGATGCAGTTGGTACAAATGTTTCAGCTTCATCCTCGTCAGAATCTGAATAATAAAAATCAAATCGAGACTTTGCCGGTTCGGGTTCCTGAACTGATACCTCTGGTTGTTGATACTGCTCAGCCTCCTCCTCTGATGAAGTGTCATTCTGAAATGATTGGTACTCGAAGGCTTCATCAGTGTCATCTGAAAATGGTTCTTGAGGTATATAATTCTGGTTTTCTGTTAATTGTCTGATCTGATCTGTCATTCTCTGTATGGATTCTGTTTGACTCTGAATTTGTGCATCAAATTGAACTATCTGTTCTTTGAACATGTGAATCAATTGATCTTCCTCTGATGGTTCTGGTTGTTGATAAGGATCGAAGGAAGATGGTGGATAAGATGGAAAATGTGATTCTGTGAAATGTGATGGTTCTTCGTACCATGAAGGATCTTGATAGTTCTGCCACCCTGGATGGTAGTTGTATTCGTAATAATCGCTTGGGTGGTTACCATTACATATGTCACATCTCCACATTGAGTTCTGTTGAGCAAATGTAGTATTGCTTGATTCTGGCATCCAGTAATAATCATTGGGCTCGACAACAGGCCTCAGAAAATCGGACTGTTGCTCCCAGATGTGGGGTGTATCTTCTTGTAAAGCACGTAATCTTTCAATCTCCCAGTAATGTTCCATTTTTAAGTCACCTGAAATCAAAAGAAAGAAATAAAAATTACAGATAAAAATAAAGAAAATTAGATACAAGTAAATTAGATAGCTTCAAAATTAACAACTCAATAAAAATAAGTCCCCGGCAACGGCGCCAAAAACTTGACCGGGGTAAACACACACGTATAACGCAAGCGCACGTATCGTTCAAGTAGTATAAAAATATCGATCCCACGAGGACTTAATTCCTACTGTTGTTATTAATTATTGAATCTATTTATTTGCAAATATCTAATTATAGGGAGAAGAGAATGATTGCTTGATTGGTTGAAAGTGGTTATACAAAATAAATAAATAATAAAAAGACAAAATAAAATACTAAGGAAAATAACAAAAGACACAAAGATCTAGGGTTGTGATTTCTTTTAATATCATTTTAAAGATGAAGTGGTTATCTTAAAGTTGATAATATATTGATTTATTAACCTGGAACACTAAATTATGTGTAAGCCTCTGTCGATGGTCAGACACGATACCTAGTATAATCCAATTGAACCATATGTATATGTCAACCAAATTACCTAATTCATTAAGTTTAAGTTCCAATTATGGCTACCCCCGCCCGACAGGTATATTCCTATCCTGTAAGGAAATCTATTAAAGGGTTATCTATCCTCAAGGAAGATCGTGGACTATTAAGTCTAAGGCTGAAACCTAAAATCCCTATGTCTAGTTCATTTTAGATTTACCATATCAATCTTATTGGTGATCAGACAACAAGAAGCATTAAGCTTAAGACTTAATAAATAAACCTTTAAATTACCCAACTATAAAATAATCCCTTATAAACCGGTGATATTAAAAGTCATCACAACCTCAGAAAACTAACACATAACTAGGACTAGTAAAAACATAAAAGTAAAAGACATAAAGTGAAAATGCTGAAAAGTAAATACAATAAAATAAAATAAAATGCTAAGGTAAAAGGAATTACTTTTACTACTACTAATTTAGATATCTCCCATAAAATAATATATAAACTTGTGATAATATTACCAACCGACCATTCTGGCGGTATCCTGATTAAGTCAAATTAAGTCCAACCAGCCATTAAGGCGGAACCAAAAATAAATTTACCAACCGACCAGTCTGGCGGTATCCTTGATTAGTCAGGTTTAAACCAGATTAAAAATGAATTACCAACCGACCAATATAGCGGTATTCCTTATTAAGTCAATATTTTAAATAGTGAATATATTATTTTTAAGGGAGATTAATCTAAATAGTAATAGTAAAAGAATTACCTTTCACCCTAGCTGACGAAATTACTTCAACATGGTGAATAGTAAAAATGTAAAAAGTAAAAAGTAAAAAGTAATTACTATTATTACAAAATGTAATTAAAATTATTTACAAAACTAAAATTAAAAAACTAAAAATAAAATAAAATAAAATTTCTAGAGAGAGAAACTCTCTCTTTTTAGAGAATTCAAGAGAGAGAGAGGTGTGTTGAAATCTGAAATTTCGCGTTGAATTTATAGGCAAAAATTTACTATTCCAGCGTCGCGACGCCAAAGCCTTCAGCGTCGCGACGCTGACTTTTGTCGACGTGGCATACTGAGGAGACGACACATGGCAAGGCGGCTGACTTTTCACACGACACGTGTCAAGGCGGCTAACTCTCAATTATTGTGATGACGTCATTGATGACGTCATGCTGACGTGGTGCTGACCTGGCGAGGCGGCTGAGATCAATTGTCGGCACAATAGGATTGCGACATGTGGCGACACGTGTCAAGTTGTCATTGGCTGAGGCTGACGTGGCACGTTGACTTGGTTGACCTTGTGACGTGGCTGAGGACGTGGCGTGACACATGGCATAGTTGACTCTTTGACCGCTGACATGGCTGATGACAAGGTGACACATGTCAAGTTTGAGTGTCGGCAGCATATGATGATGACACGTGGCACGGCGCACGTTAGCAGATGGGATGTGATGGTGACACGTGGCACATCGCATTTTAGCAAAGTCAAACTTCTCAAATTGTTGACCGTTGAACTGGCGCACGTTAGCAGATTCGGCTCACGCTGGGCGTCGCGACGCACAATGCTCCAGCGTCGCGACGCGCAAAAGACTAAAATATCCCTGTTGACGCATTTTTGTCCGATTTTGCCCCAAATTGCCTCCAGTGCTGTCCAAACTTTATTTATCTGCAAAATAACAATAAAACACATCAAAACGTTCACAAAACTCAAGAAACTATTCAAAATATTAAGTTAAATGAGTGGGAAATAGTGATATAAATACCACTCATCAACCGCTTGGCCCAGAAATTGAAAGAACCATCAGATAATTGAGAAGGGAAATGTGAGAAGGCCAAGAAGCTTTAGTTAACATGGAACCTGAACCTTTGGAGGTTGCACCACCAATTACCATTCGAGACAGAACCATTCCGGTGGTTGACAGACTCATTTCTTGTATTGTACTTCCTCTCTTACCACCAAATGCAGGTGACATCAAAACATGCATTCAGATGATTCAGTAGTCAGTACAGTTTGGGGGAAATGCAATTGAAGATCCTAATGCCCACATCAGCAACTTCTTGGAAGGTTGCGGCACTTTCAATTACAACCGAGAAGATGAAGAAGCAATGAGACTGTGTGTTTTTCCATACTCCTTGAAGGACAGAGCTAAAGCTTGGCTACATTCACTACCAGCAGGTTCCATCACAACTTGGAACACTTTAGCCACCAAATTTCTTGCAAACTACTTTCCACCAGCCAGAACTGGAAAGCTGAGGAATGACATCACATCCTTTGTGCAACAAGACTCAGAAACTCTCTACGAAGCTTGGGAAAGGTACAAAGATTTGCTCCGGAAATGTCCTCACCATGAGATTCCAAAATGGCTTCAACTTCAAACATTCTATAATGGACTTTCTAGAATAATGAGAACCACAATTGATGCTGCTGCTGGAGGAGCTTTAATGGCAAAATAAGAAGATCAAGCCTGGGACCTAATCGAAGAAATGGCCAAAAACGATGCATTGTGGCCAACAAAAATGAGCATGATTCAACGAATTGCTGGAATTTATGAAGTTGGAGCCAATTCAACAGTCAGTGCCAAACTGGATCAAATATGCAAATTCATGGAGACTCTCGGCATGCAAAGTAACATTGGATCCACAAGTTCACCATATGGAGGAGCACCAGAATTAAACCAACTTGAAGAGACGGTGAATTTTGTCAACAATTTCAATAGACATGGTAACAATCCATATTCCAACACCTACAACCCAGGGTGGAGAAATCATCCTAATTTTTCATGGAGCAACAATTCAGGGAAAAAGAACTATCCACCACCTGGATTCCAGCAACAGAACAAAGGCCAGGAGTAAACAAATGAAGTAGAAATAGTAGAAGTGTTGACTCAGTTAAAAAAGTATGATGCTATGTTTCAGAGCCAATCAGCTTCCATCAAAGCACTGGAAAATCAAATCGGACAACTGGCCAATGCTCAGAGTTACAGACCGATAAGTAATCTTCCTAGCAATACAGAACCAAATCCAAGGAACTGAGGGAAGGAGTAATGTCAAGCCATTACTTTGAAAAGTGGTACTGAGATCAACATAGAGGAAGTTCCAAAAGAAGCAGTTCCACAGATGGAGGAAAAAGAAACAAAGGAAAAAGAAAAAGATCAGATCATAAGCAGTTTGCTCGTTTCTTGGAGGTGTTCAAAAAGCTGCATGATCGTCACGACGCTGAAGGTATTAGCGTCGTGACGCGGAAATTTACAAAAATGCCATTTTCGTCTAATTTTCACTGTTTTGGCCCAAATCACCTCCAGAATGTCCTGAAACTTTATTTATCTACAAAATAACACAAAACACATCAAAATATTCACAAAACTCAAGAAACTATACAAAATATTAGGGTAAATGAGTGGGAAATAGTGATAGATTTACCACTCATCACTGCATATCAACATTCCATTTGCAGAAGCCTTGGAAGAAATGCCCAGCTATGTCAAATTCACGAAAACGGAGATTGGGAGACTACGAAACAGTAGCATTAACAGAAGAATGAAGCGCCATAATTCAGAGGAAACTTCCCCCGAAGTTGAAAGATCTTGGCAGTTTCACTGTCCCATGCACCATTGGAGAATATTACATCGGTAAGGCTTTATGTGATTTAGGAGCCAATGTTAACTTGATGCCTTTTTCTATTTACAGGAAACTGCAGATTGGAGAAGCAATGCCTACCTCAGTTTCATTGCAACTTGTTGACCGAACACTCGCATTTCCAATAGGTGTTGTTGAAGATGTGCTGGTCAAAGTAGACAAACTAATTCTCCCAACATATTTCATCATCTTTGACATGGAAGAAGACAAAGAAATATCTATCATTCTTGGGAGACCATTCTTAGCTACATGTAAAACTGTGATTGATGTGCAAAAAGGAGAACTGACCATGAAAGTGCAGGACCAAAAAGTGACCTTTAATGTTTTCAAAGCCATGAAATTCCCGAGCGATGAAAAGGAAGAAGAATGCTTCAGAGTTGATATTGTTGATAATATCGTTCAAAATACTGAGCCAAATCCCACAGATACACTTGAAGCTTGCATCACCAACATGACTAACAGTGATCTAGATGATGAAATCCTGGAATGTATCAACTACCTTGACAAACCATTCTGATTCAAAGCAACACCACCAGTTGAAAGCTTGGAACTACCAAAGAAAGATCGAATCAAGCCTTCGATTGAAGAACCACCACAGCTGGAGCTGAAGTTACTTCTGAGCCATCTCAGGTATGCATTTCTTAGAAAATCTTCTGAATTACATGTTATTATTTCTTCTTCACTAACATTTAAGCAGGAAGAAAAGCTACTGAGAGTGTTACGAGAGCACAAGAAAGCCATTGGTTGGACTATTGCAGACATTCGAGGCATTAGTCCATCATTTTACATGCACAAGATCCTGATGAACGATGAGTATAAACTCACAGTGAAACATCAATGGAGACTCAATCCAATCATGAAGGAAGTCGTGAAGAAGGAAAATCATCAAATGGTTAGATGCTGGCATCATTTACCCCATCTCAGACAGCAGTTGGGTAAGTCCTATGTAGTGTGTGCCGAAGAAATGAGGAATTATTGTGGTTACCAATGAAAAGAACGAGCTAATCCCAACAAGAACGATGACTGGATGGAGAGTATGCATGGACTACAGGAAGTTGAACAAAGCCACGAGAAAAGATCATTTTCTGCTACCATTTATTGACCAGATGTTAGACAGACTGGCAATACATGAGTTCTATTGCTTTCTTAACGGATATTCAGGGTACAATCAGATTGCCATCGCCCCAGAAGATCAGGAGAAAACCACATTTACATGTCCCTATGGTACTTTTGCTTTTCGCAGGATGCCATTTGGATTATGTAATGCCCCTGCCACTTTTCAGCGTTGCATGATGGCCATATTCTTAGACATGCTGGAGCAGAGTATGGAGGTTTTTATGGATGACTTTTCTGTGTTTGGAGATTTTTTTTACCATTGTTAGCAAAATTTGGAACATGTGTTACAAAGGTGCGAAGATACAAACCTGGTACTCAACTAGGAGAAATACCGCTTTATGGTGCATGAAGGTATTGTTCTTGGACACCGGATCTCACAAAAGGGGATTGAGGTAGACAAAACAAAGATAGAGACAATTCAAAAACTACCTCCACCAACATCGGTAAAAGGTATTCTAAGTTTTCTTGGACATGTAGGTTTTTACAAGAGATTTATCAAAGACTTTTCCAAAATTGCAAAACCTCTTTGCAATCTTCTGGAGAAATATGTGCCTTTCAACTTCACCAAAGAATGCCAGGAAGCTTTTGAGATCTTAAAACAGAAGCCGGTCTCTGCCCCCATCATAGTAGCACCAGACTGGACCCTTCCATTTGAGGTAAAGTGCGATGCTAGTGATTTTGCTGTAGGAGCAGTTTTGGGACAACGAAAAGAAAAGATTTTCCACACTATTTACTACTCCAGCAGAACTTTGAATGAAGCTCAACTCAACTACACAACCACTGAAAAGAAGTTGCTTGTAGTTGTGTTCGCTTTTGACAAATTTCGCTCTTATTTGTTGGGTCCCAAAGTGGTGGTCTACATAGATCATTCAGCAATCAAATACTTGATCACGAAGAAAGATGCCAAACCCAGATTGATCTGTTGGATACTTCTTCTACAAGAATTTGACGTGGAGATTCGAGATAGGAAAGGGACAGAGAATCAGGTGGCAGATCATCTATCGAGGCTCGAGAATGGAGAAATAGCTGACAAAGATCTGTCAATCAAAGAAACTTTTCCAAATGAACAGATGTTTTCCATTAAACAACAGGAAGTCCCTTGGTATGTTGACTGTGTCAACTAAATTGTGTTAGGAAAATGGTCGTTGGAATTGACAACTCATCAACGGAAGAAGTTCGTCAAAGAAGTCAAGCATTATATCTGGGATGAGCCGTACCTGTTCAAGCGGTGTGCTGATCAATTATTGAGATGATGTGTTCCACAGAGGAGGTCAACAGTGTTCTGTAGAATTGTCATTCATCACCATACGGTGGACACTTAAGCGGAAATAAAACTGCAGCAAAAGTTCTTCAATCAGGTTTGTTCTGGCCCACTTTTTTTAAAGATGCTTATCTTTTTTCTTTTCAATGTGACAGATGCCAGAGAACGGGAAATATTTCCAGGAGAAACGAATGATCGTTGCAAAATATTTTAGAAGTGGAAATATTCGATGTGTGGGGTATAGATTTCATGGGATCCTTTGCTCCATCATTTAGAAACCTGTACATCCTGGTTGATGTAGACTACGTCTCCAAATGGGTTGAAGCAATTGCATTGCCATCCAATAATTCAAAAGTGGTGATCAAATTCCTGAAAAAAATAACATTTTTACGCGGTTCGGAACACCTCGTACAATTATCAGTGATGGTGGCTCACATTTCTGCAACAGATACTTCGATGCACTCCTTTCCAAATACGGAGTTACACACAAGTTTCCACAACTTACCATCCACATTCAAATGGACAAGTTGAGGTTTCAAACAAGGAGATCAAAAGAATCTTGGAGAGAACTGTTGGATCAACAATGAAGGACTGGTCTACAAAACTAGATGATGCATTATGGGCCTACCAGACAGCTTACAAGACACATATTGGTATGTCCCCATATCGATTGGTGTTTGGGAAAGCATGTCATCTGCCAGTTGAGCTTGAGCACAAGGTGTAGTGGGCACTGAAGAAGTTGAATCTTGATTCACAAGCTGCATGAGAGAAACGACTTCATCAACTCAAAGAATTGGAGGAATTTCACCTACAGGCTTATGAGAATGCCAAATTGTACAAGGAAAAGACCAAAAAATGGAATGACTGAAAAATAGTGCACAGACAGTTGGAACTAAGGCAGCAGGTGTTGTTGTACAACTCGAGGTTGAAACTTTTCCCTGGAAAGTTGAAATCTATGTGGTCAGGTCCATTTGTGATCACTCAGGTTTTACCTTATGGAGCTGTTGAGTTACTGGATCACAACACCAACAACACATTCAAAGTTAACAGTCAGTGTGTCAAGCATTACTGGGGAGAATCATTTGATCGACAAAAGGAAAGTGTCACACTTTCAGATCCAGCCTAACGTTCAAGAAGTCACGTCTAGCTGACGACTTTAAACTTAGCGCTCGCAGGGAGGCAACCCATGCAATTTTGTATATATTGTGATTTGGTGTGATTTAATTTTGTGTGTTTAGTTTTTTCAGATTAAGACATTTCAATATGGAAGAAGCTCTCACAAATCTTCACAAGAAATTTCATTCTCTCCCTCAAAAATCTCTGATGAAAGTTTACAAAGCTCGCTTGGAATGAATGGGGTTACTGACAATCCATGGTGTTCCTAATGACATTCGTTGGGTAATTGAAGCACGAGTCTGATTGGCAGGTAAGTCTTCTGACTCTTTTATTTCACATCTGCCAGGTTTTGGAAGAAGCACCTATGCAAAGAAACGTAGAGCTAAGCAAATAGGTGTTTGTTACAAATGTGCACGCTGGAATTGCAATACTCATTGTCCTTCTTTAGGAATGGTGTCTGATAATCGCGAAGACAAAATTAAATTCATTAGGGATGGCTTGAGTAAGGAGTCTTTAGATGATATATCTTCGACTCTTGAGACGCATCCCAATGGATATGTTCACATAGCCTTTCGTAAATTACACACACAATTTCAAAAAGAAAGACAACATTTAAGTCTTAGGAATCTGACTCAAAAAGACACTGTTTGCCAATTTATAAGAAAATTGGATGGGAAGCTTGTCCCTGACGCATAGACGTCAATCAAGTTGTAAATTCTTGTACATATTATATCTCTTTATCTTTTCCTAATAATTGTGATTTGTTATTTTCTTTTATTTTCTCCGACAGGATCCAGATCTTTTTGACTATCACGATTTATTTTACTGTTTAACTAATAATTGTCATTTGGCAGGTACTAGTGCTATTATTTTACTCACCGTTTTCAGGTGTTATAAATTCAACTCATCATTGCACTTTTGAAGACATCCAGAGTAAAATATGGAAACCAATTCAAGAAGACGAGTTGAAAAAATCTGTGTGTTTTGCGGTACTAGTGTTGGTGTTAAGCCATAAAACGTAGAAGCAGCACAAGAATTAGGTCGAGTCTTAGCTGCAAGGAATATGCACTTAATATATGGCGAAGGCAGTCTTGGACTTTTGGGGATTGTTTCAAAAGCTTTACAGGAAGGAAGCAGTCACGTTTTGGGAATCATCCCAAAACCCTTGGCGGAGGCAAATCTTATTGGATCATCAAACAGAGAGGAATTTATTGTGCCAGGTATGTCCGAACAACTAGTGGAAATGATTAACCGTTCTGATGCTTTTATTGCTTTGCCAGGTGGCTTGGGTACATTGGAGGAAATTTTTATAGTGCTATCTTGGGCGAACCTGAACATACACCAAAAACCAATTGGGGTGTTTAATGTTGATGGATTTTATGATTTTCTTTGTGTGTTTCTTGATGATGCCCGGAGAAATGGGTTCGTGTCAAAACCTTTAAAAGAACTCCTCTTTACTGCCAGAACTGTTCCGGATCTAATAGACCAACTCTTAGCCTATGAACCACAAGTTGACCATATCTTTTCAAAGATAAATTGGTCTGAGGACGATCGTGGTAAGAGGCGTCGTGTTAATCTGGATATTAACCTTTAACTTTTCGTGTAGAATTTCAGCTAACCAGGTACTATCTTCTAAACTCTTCTTCTACTGTTTAAGACATTGGGGACAATATCTCATTTAGTTTTGGGGGGAGGGAATTAGTTGATTAGTATCTTCTTTTTAGTTGTGTATGTTTTTTATTTTTATTTCAAAAATTTTCGAAAAATACAAAAAAAATGAAAATTTTTCAAAAATTACAAAAATATTTTGTGTTTTTGTGTTTTCATTTTGACTAAAAAAGTGAAATTGGTAAGAGATAGCTGAGTAAGGAGTTTCCACTCCTGAGACGTATCTCAAACCTATTTCGAAACAAGTTAATTTTTGTTTATTTCCTTTTGAATTATCAACATATGTTCAGTTGGCAAGTATTATCAACATACATAGAAACATACGGACATGAACTGTAATTGAAAAGTTTTTAATATTCAGTGCTCTAGTTTAATTGGAGGAAGCATCTCAAAAAGAAATGGAGTAAAAAAAAAACGTCTGAGATCCGAGTTATTAAGTCTGTAAGGGTGTTTTAACACCTAGTGTCCTAAAACCAACTGGTTTGGGAGTCACTGGCCAAAATCTCGCTACATGGATCAAAGATGCTGCAAATATATTATCTGAAGTCTGAGTAATTAAGTCTTTAGGGGTGTTTTAACACCTGATGCCCTAAAGCCAACTGGTTTGGGAGCCACCGACCCAACACTCGCTACATAGACGGAAGATATTGTATATAAATAAAAAAATCAAAAATCAAAGAAAAAAATCAGAAAATTAGAAAAATTATTCCATTGCTGCAAAAAGGTGTGAATTCTGATAATACTTTAGGACAAAAATATTACTCTCTTATCAACTGCACTTATGACTGTTGTGGGCAAAAATGAGTTGTTTAATATTTTGTTGGTTGTGTATATGGAGAATGGTAAATATAATCGGAGAATTTACTTATTCAGTAATTTAGAAAGAAACAAAACAACTAGTAACTTGGAGTAGAAGTTTCACCTGATTAGTCACTAACTTCTTTATTCTCTTTTCGCTTGTCTTTTTGCTTTTGTGTGCATTAGTTTCACTACTTTTTTACTTTTGTAAAATGTTTGTGGGTATCATTGCTGTAAACCCTCACGAGACTACAACTTGTCCACTAGGGACACCTAGGGGTTTAAAGGCTTGTTGCATATGCTAAATGCAACCGTGATCCCTACGAAAGTGGATTAGTTAAATTTTATATGTTATTTTATTCTATGTTTTGCTCGAGGGCTAGCAAAATGTTAGGTTTGGGGGTGTGATCAGTGGTAATTCTATCACTATTTCCCACTCATTTAACATAATATTTTGTATCGTTTCTTGAGTTTTGTGAATATTTTGATGTATTTTGTGTTATTTTGTAGATAAATAAAGTTTTAGGACATTATGGAGGTGATTTGGAGCAAAACAGTGAAAATTGGAAAAATGGGCATTTTGGTAATTTGGGCGCGTCGTGACGCCAACATGCACTAGAGCTGCTAACCTGCGCCGGGTCAACTGCTCAGAATTTGAGAAGTTTGACTTTGCTAACGTACGTCGTGACACGTGGCACCATCACAGCCGATATGCTAATGTGCGACTTGCCACATGTCATCATCCTACGGTGCCGATAATCAATATTGACACGTGTGCCACGTGTCACTCCACATCAGCGTCCACATCATCAGTTGCCCGAGTCAACTTGCCACCTCACCGCCACATCATCATCAACCAATCACGCCTTGCCACGTGTCGCAATCCTACGGTGCCGACACTCTATTTCGCCATGTCAGTGCCACGTCAGCATAATAATTGAGCTCTCAACTGCCTCGCCACGTGTCGTATTATCTTCTTATCCGAATTGCCACGTGTCAAGCCCTCAGCGTGCCACGCCTAACTGTTCCAGCGTCGCGACGCTATAACCCTTGGCGTCGCGACGCCCAGAGCCCACCGAGGCTTATAAATTGAGCTCGAGATTTCTTTTAGTTGTACCATTCTCTCTTATTTCTTTGATGTAAATAGGGAGTATTCTCTCTAGTTTATTTTAATTTAAGTTTTTTAATTAAATTTTAATTACGTTCTGTAATAATAGTAATTTACTTTCTTTATTTTTACAGTTTTTACTATTCAACCATGAGGAGATAACTTCCCTCTTCTAAGGTGAAAGGTAATTCTTTTACTATTGCTATTTAGATTAATATCCTTTAAAAATAATATATTCACTATTTAAAATTTGACTTAAAAAGGATACCGCAATATTGGTCGGATGGTAATTTATTTTAATCGGGTTTAAACCTGACTAATCAAGGATACCGCCAGATTGGTCGGTTGGTAATTAAATTTTGGTTCCGCCTATATGGCAGGTTAATTTTGGTTCCGCCTGTTGGACAGTTATGACCCATAGTGTCGTTATTTGTACAGATCATGTGTTGTTGTACAAATCAACTATGTGACAAAGGAGATTACACTCTTATCATTTGTGATTAGATCACCTAGATGTATAAATGATGAGAAGTCCCTATGATTTGTTCCTGGACGGAGAATGATATGAGACAGTATTAGTCCACGATGGATAAATCATTTAATATCCCAAGTCAGAGTATTATCGAGATTGGACATCGATAAATACGCAAAAGACTAGTATTACACTTGTGCGCGTTGTGAGGGCACAACGGCATAGTTCTCATATATTTGGGTATAGGATACCCATGCAAGTGTAATAGGAGGTTGCGTTTTCCCGATGATACGGGAAACAGCTTCGCTCTGGATAGACCCCCTTGAAATTCCATTGGTAGTATGACTATGTGTCTATGGAAGTCCGAAATCAGGGTAGGTGTATTTGGTCTTAACCTGAGACTTGCACCGCTAATACTTGCGACAATCAATATACTTTGGTTGAGGTCGTCCAGGGCTTTAACAGGTTCTGTGTACGCCAATACTGGGTATTTGAGAATCGTAGTGTGTTGGTGTGATGTCAAGACGGAAGTGTCACTCCAATCATATGGAGAATATGGTCACGTAGGATACGGTACTAGTACTCTTAAGTACTGCAGTCATCGGGATAATATGACTAGATCATAGTTATCCGATTATAGAGACTAGTTACCAGACATCCGACATGTGCTTCATACAGGGCAGACAAAATTCCAGCCCTATGCCTAGCACGTGATCATTCGATACTGGACAGAAATACGCAATACTATATATACTACGCCTGATACAGACCCTTTATTCCTGTAAGGATGTTTCCAGATAATTGGGTAGGCATGGCGCTTTGCTAGAGGCCAACCTTGTCTTGTAAATCGGTATAAACGTAGTACGAGGTACTTCGTGTTCGGATAGTCCGACGACCGAATTTACTGCCAACATATCCGGGATCTCATGGGTCGCTTCCCAAAGATTCACCAATGACGTATAACTCGCACTCTAAATTAATCTGGGATTAAATGGAGGAAAAAGAAAATTAATCTGGGATTAATTGCGGAGATATTTTATCTGGGATAAAATATCAATTAAAGAGAGAAATTAATATATTTGATATATTAAATGAAATTAGATTTCGACGCGGAATTGAAATTAGATTTTAATTCGGACTAACGAATTAATTTAGAATTAATTTTGTTAGCGATGTGAATAGTGATTTCGCTAGGCGTAATCATTTAATTACGACCCAACGGAAAATTCGTTAATTTGGAATTAGCGAACCCGAGTCCGAGATTATTTGCCAGCGCATTCGCATTTCGAATTCGAGTGCGTCACGCAAGTCAAATCAAGCGTCAAATCACTAGTCGCATCTAGCGTCACATCATTCGTCAATCAAGTTATGGATGTCTTTCACTTTGAGTGATTGACGCAAGTCACTATTCATGATTGATGGAAGTGATGTGTGTGGTTGGTGCCATTTATGGCTTTAGTGGTTTGCTTTTTGAAAGCCAAATTTAAGTGAAATTCATGTGAAATTCACATGTGTGTATAAGATACACAAATTTCTCAAACCAAACACAATCCTCTCTTCTCTCTTTCTCACTTCTCTTCACGCCCAAGGGGCTCCAAATAAACCTTCTGGTTTTGTGAACTGCCGTGAGCAGTGGGAAGCTTGGAGTGTTATTTTATGGCAAAATCACAAGTGCTAGCACACTTACGAGACATACGAAGGTGATAGGGAAGCCCACCCATGAGCCGGGAACCATTCGATGAAGCTTGGAGCTTTACGAAGGACCAAATCGAAGCCAAAACAGTGAGGATATTATGCTCACTGCCGTGACCAGTCCAAGGCAGAAAATGGAGTTTCGTTGCTTGCCGCGTCGCTCAACCGATCGATGTGAGTATTCTGAAACTTCTTCGATTGTTATTCACACATTATTCATACTTATTACTGATCTTGGGACCTTAATAGAAACCAACAATGGCATCTAGAGCAAGGTTTGAGCATGAATTAATTTAGGGCTTAAAATTTGGGTAAAAATGATTTGAGCATATTTGGATGAAATTGGATGTTTGAGTATGCTTAATTGATGATAACATGGTGTTATGTATTGTCAATTTGGTGAATTTTGAATTGGACAATTTTTCCCCAATTGACTTAGCTTGGCCGAAAGTCACCATTGCCCTATTGTCTTGGAATTTTGATTTTTTGATTCATTGGATGAGTTATAATCAATTAGGATGTTGATTTAATGTCGATTTTAGGATTAATTGGATTGAAACCAAATCGGATATAAAATCCCCTCTTTGGCCGAGACTTTGTGAAGCATGTTTGGGTTTGATTTTAATCAAAATGTGTTGGACATGTGATGATGATGATGATGAGCATGATTAGTTATGTTAATTAATATTTTAGAAATGTTAATTGGGTAATTAATTGTGTAATGCACTTTATGTAATTAAATTGTGAAATTGGGTTTTGTGATTTAATTATAATTGGGGCTTAAAATTGGTTTTGGGCTTGTTGTGTTGTAATTGGGCTTGTTGGGCTTTGTTGTACAAAGTTGGGTTTAGGCAAATTGGATTGGATCCAATTCGGCCCAAAACTGCATCCATAAAGCCTAAATGCGACTTAGTGAACCCTTAAAGTTTAATTAGGCCTAATGGGCCAAGATTGATTTCTAGGCTTATGGGGTAACTCCAGGATTGGATTTTGGTTATTTGGTTTGACCCAAGTTGACCAAAAGTCGACGCCTCAAGAATTTAATTAAAAGTCCATTGGACTTTAATTAAATTGACGTTGGACGTTAATCGGGCCTTGAGACCCGTTACGATTAAATTTTGAATTTAAGTCGTAAAAGTTCATTAAAAAAGTTTGTTGTTTAATTTGGAATTAAATGAGCAAATTCGAATTGAATACAAATTGAATTGGATTTAATTATGTAGTTTAATTTAATTCAAGAATTCGTACTTTTAGTACTTATTCGCAAAATAAGTTTGACTCGAGCAAAATCAAATCGTTGTTTGAACATTGGATGTATGATGATGAGACATTAACAAAGATAATAAATTGGTTGCCAATTTGCACACGAAAAACCTTCGCAAAATATTAAGCGTTTTTCCTTCCATTGAGTGATTCTCACTCAAGATCTAAGACGGCATTGGTTTTTTGGCCAAAGTCAAGGCCTTTGTCTGTCAAAGATATGTTTGAATCACGAAGGCTTTGTTCCATATTGGTGTCTTGTCCAAGTTGTGGTTTGTTGGCCAAAGTCAAGACCACTTCTTGTCCATCGACATTGATTACGAAGCTTTCCATGGTCAATGGGTCGCGCTTGACTGGGATCACTAAGTTTGTTGTGCCAAAGCCAATGCTTAGTTGATTCAGAGGAAAAAGGTTATGTAATACATTGGATGTATTGGCATATATAAGATATATGTTTCGGACTTGGATGTCCCCTACAGGATCTAGGAATTGGATTGGATCCAATCGATCTTAGAGATCTACCTAGTTAATTATCATACAATTTGTTGGCCAAAGTCAAGATTGTGTGATATTTAACGGGATCCTAGCCCACTAGGAAATGCAGTTTCCTGAGTACTCGACAGAGGGTTAGAGGCTCGCCGAAAAATAGTGGGAGGCAAGAATTGAATTTGCAATACTCGTTCAATTACTCGCCATACACGCTCAAACAAATATCAATTCGTTGTTATAACTTAAATGTTAGTTGGACTAATATTTAAATGTTGTTTTAATAAATATTTGGACTATATATTCAAACTATTCATTTATAGTAATCAATATAATTGATTTAAACTATTAAATTATAGTTGATTAAATAGTTGGACTATTTTAACCATTATAATAAATAGTACCTAAATCATTGATTAAATAGTTGGACTATTAGAATCAAGATGTAATTGAAAGATTGACATTTAAAACATAATCTTGGGGAAAATGTATTTAAATGGTTTAATTTTCAAATTGGGAATGAAGTTTGAGGATGGTCTTGGAAAAATAATAAGTTATTTTATTTGATAAAATAAAATATATTAAGCCTAAGCCCGGAGTTAAGCAAATAGTATAGTATAATCTTTGGAAGATTTATATGATGATAACTTAAGTGCTTAAACAACTAAGCTTGTCGCAGTAGACTCCTTAATTTCTGAATCAGAACTAAGGATTAGATCCTCGAAGTATGATAATGAAATTGAAGGATCTTCATAAATTTATCTTCAGATTTTAGAAGTACTAAAATTGCAATAAATAACTCTTGGAGAGTTAATGACTATTCTCAAGGAGATAAAGTCAAAAGTTTACGATTAGGCAAGTAGCGCAAGGCGCACCTTACTTTGATATTCTAGAAGGCCAAGGCTTGGCCAAAGGCTTCTGGAGTGTTGAAACAGGCAAAGGCAAAATCATTATAATCTTCTGGGAAGATAAAAGACATATCCCAAAATGTCTGCTTAAATGTGGCAAACGGGATCGCGGAAGCGTGACTACCGTTTGAACAAAGCAGACATGAAGGAATTGAAGAACGAGCAAGGCTTTGACTTCAAATAACTTTGTCAACATTATGTTCACTACTAGTATTAAAATTGGATTTTGAATACTTGGTGTGGTACATAAATATATATTGATGTTCATAATCTGTTTTGAACAGGATACTGACTTCAATTGAGATTTAATATGCGATTTGGAAACGGGATGAAAGTCGCTATTTTGACCGTAGATACCTAAGTTTAGGAACTACCCTCGGGTGTGTACCTCAGTTAAGAAAACTGTTATAATGTAACTAGTTTGACTAGATACATTATCTCTATATCAGTGTTTAACCCGCTGCGGATTGACCTTTATATTCTAGAACACTAAAGTGTTTCATTATATAAAGATGATATTGAGATATACACATTAGATGTGATTAACAGAATTTATATTTTGAATATAAATAAATCTCAAATATATAATATGACAAATAAATAGCTCAACTGATTTGATCAGATGAAACTTAATTGTGGCATTGTTGTCTGTGACACAATTAAACAAGAATCGTATATCCACACTTACGAAGAGTGGGTACTCGGACTAATTTGATTCTATTCAAATAAAGTCTACGAATCTAGTTTATTGGGCAAAGTGCCTAAAACACTATTTACGTGGTAAAAGTGCAAATGCCACCGATCTGTAAGCCCTAGTTCATAGTGAAGCAAGAGGGCCCATGTCTTGCTAGGATAGATGTGGATATGAATATTTCGTGACCTATATGGATGTGGCATCGCGTTATGGTTATGTGTTTCTTTTGAAGAACGCAAATCGGAAACTTTTAGAGTTTCAACACGAAATAGACAAACAGATCGGCGAAAGTATTATACCGTCACGGTAAGACCGTAATGGAAAATACTTAAGCAATAAGTCTCTTAAATACTTGAAAGACTATAGTATTCTTTCAATGAGAACTCCTCCCGGAACACGTCAGTTTGACGGTGTGTCCGAACTGAGTAACCAAATTTTGTTAGACATGATAA
Source organism: Zanthoxylum bungeanum (assembly GCA_019454045.1). NCBI lineage: Eukaryota > Viridiplantae > Streptophyta > Magnoliopsida > Sapindales > Rutaceae > Zanthoxylum > Zanthoxylum bungeanum. Next base: position 5,400 of record SKCR01037902.1, on the reverse strand, counting down.
GGTAATCATGAGTCGCTCTGAGTTACCATTTCCTTCAATGGATAAGCATAAACAGTGCAAGAACTTATTTAGAATAAGGTTCCATTAAAATCTATTAGACAGATTTCATATTAGATATGAACGGGAAAGAAATCGGGTTTCTCATTCCTGATCGTTTGGGTATGCTAGGCATACGTGTGGATGATACCAAACTAAAACCCAAATCGGATAAGTGCCAATTGTAAGTTATCCTAGGGATACCATAAGTATTGTACTTATACTTCTCACCTTAGAACAATTAGATTGTTTCTCACCATGCGGTTTTCCTAAGAGGAATACCGATATGCAGTGGTAAGTGGGAGGATAGTAGAACTCGATGAAAATCGGAGTAATACTGTTCAAAGCACCAAATCTTAATGGAACACAAATATTTCATCAAGGATGAAACTCTACCATTAATCTTCGAATACACAAGAACCACATAGATCGGAGAGAGTCAGAAAACAACCTAGGGTATGGGTTTCTGATCTCACCTTATAAAGATGTCTATCTTATTGAGGTATACCAACTGACTACGTATGAGGAAGTAATACAAGGTATCGACTCCCTATTATGACAAACTGTCATGAGTCTGAAATGGATTTCATGTATATCAACAAGTTTGGATACTAGTTGATGTACCGCAATGCATTGTGCCTATTGGTACTTTATAAGTCTTCAAGGAAGACATACATTGATGGCAACATACCAACGTACTAAGCTAGGCTTGTAGCGGAAAGGTATCATTATCGACATTGTGTTGATTACGATTCAACCTTTTACCTGTTGTCATGATAAATCCATTTGGATAATGCTTGCTACTGCTACATGTTTTATTAGTGAAATATGTCATCTTTAACGGGAAAATCGCTTTCCTGAAAAGGAAAGCTTTCGGAGGATGTTTATAACATCCTGACGGTTTTGTCGTACCATAACGAGTAAACAAGGTTTGCGGGTTATTCGATCCATGTTTGGATTGAAGCAAGCATAAGTTCTTGGAATTGTCGTTTTGATGTAATCATAATGGTTTATGATTTAATTCAAAACGAAATGATTCTTATGTAATAAAAGGGTTAGTGGGAGCACACTGATAGTGGATGTCCTATACAATAATGATAATGTATATCATTTCTTGGAAATGATATTCCCATAAATAACTATCGGTGAAAGCTTGGCTTTCGAAAACTCTCTGTGTAATCGTATATTGAAGATGTACGCGACGTGGTGTCTCATACGCTTTGAGCATATGAATTCACAAAGAGGCTAATCCAAGTGATTGTCATTGGATTGATGTTAAGAACATTGTTAGTATCTTAGAGAACTAAGGATGATGTCTTAGTCTATGGAGAATGAGAACTTGAAGTGACTGGGATCACTGTATCAAGTTTCCTAAACCGATAAAATGACTATAAGTCGCGTACGGTACTATACAATTTGAATAACGGAACAGTGAGCTGGAAATCTTTCAAGCAAAATATTATTACCGAATAAACAAGAAATGCGGGTTAATTACTACAGCTGAAGCGGCAATAGAAGCCATTTGGGTCATTAACAAATCTAATTAGATTAGATATAGTTCTGTTAGCAGCTGAGCTAGGCTTGAGCACAAGCTAAAGAATTAATGGTCTCATCAACGATCCAGATATATACTTCGACTATTCATCTGATTCGTTCGGATAATACATCGTGGCGATGTGATGATCGTATAAATCGCATCAGACGATAATCATGCAAATCTGCTGACGAAAGCATTCTCAGCAGTTTGAGCCAACCGTACATAGTTCGGGTGTTAGACACTCGAGTGACTGGCTATAGGCCAAGTGGGAGATTGTTGGACAGTTATGACCCATAGCGTCACTATTTGTACAGATCATGGTGTTGTTGTACAAATTAACTATGTGACAAAGGAGAATGCACTCTTATCATTTTTTATTAGATCACCTAGATGTATAAATGATGAGAGGTCCCTATGATTTGTTCCTGGATGGATAAATCATTAAATATCCCAAGTCAGAGTATTATCGAGATTGGACATCGATAAATACGTAAAAGACTACTATTACACTTGTGCGCGTTGTGAGGGCGCAACGACATAGTTCTCATATATTTGGGTTTAGGATACTCATGTAAGTGTAATAGGAGGTTGTGTTTCACCGATGGTACGGGAAAACAGCTTCGCTCTGGATAGACCCCCTCGGAATTCCATTGGTAGTATGACTATATGTCTATGGAAGTCAAAAATCAGGGTCGGTGTATTTGGTCTTATCTTGAGACTTTCAGAGCTAATACTTGTGACAATCAATATACTTTGGTTGAGGTCGTCCAGGGCTTTAAATGGTTCTGTGTACGCCAATACTGGGTATATTGAGAATCGTAGTGTGTTGGGTGTGATGTCAAGACGGAAGTGTCACTCCAGTCATATGGAGAAGATGGTCACGTGGGATACGGTACTAGTACTCTTAAGTACTGTAGTCATCGAGATAATATGACTAGGTCATAGTTATCCGATTATAGAGACTAGTTACCAGACATCCAACATGTGTTTCGTACGGGGCAGACATAATTCCACCCCAGAGACCTGGACGTGATCATTCGATACTGGACAGAAATATGCAATACTACGTATACTACACCTGATACAGATCATTTATTCTTGTAAGGATGTTTCCGGAGAATTGGGTAGGCATGGCGCTTTGTTAGAGGCCAACCTTGTCTTGTAAATCGGTATAAACGTAGTACGAGGTACTTACATGTTCGGATAGTCCGACGACCAAATTTACTGCCAACATATCCGAGGATCTCATGGGTCGCTTCCCAAAGATTCACCGATGATGTATAACTCGCACTCTAAATTAATCTGGGATTAAATAGAAGAGAGAGAAAATTAATCTGGGATTAATTGCGGAGATATTTTATCTGGGATAAAATATCAAATAAAGAGAGAAATTAATATATTTGATATATTAAAAGAAATTGGATTTCGACGCGGAATTAAAATTAGATTTTAATTCGGGCGAACGAATTAATTTAGAATTAATTCGTTTGCGACGTAAATAGTGATTTCACTAGGCGTAATCATTTAATTACGATGCAACGGAAAATGCATTAATTTGGAATTAATGAACCTGAGCCCGATATTATTTGCGAGCGCATTCGCATTTCGAATTCGAGTGTGGCACGCAAGTCAAATCAAGTATCAAATCGCTAGTCGCATCTAGCGTCACATCATTCGTCAATCAAAGTGATGGATGTCTTTCACTTTGAGTGATTGAAGCAAGTGACTATTCATGATTGATGGAAGTGATGTGTGTGGTTGGTGCCATTTATGCTTTAATGGTTGCTTTTTGAATGCCAAATTCAAGTGAAATTCATGTGAAATCACAGTGTGTATAAGATACACAACTTTTCTCAAACCAAACACAATCCTCTCTTACTCTTTCTCTCTTATCTTCACGCCCAAAGGGGCTCCAAATAAACCTTCTAGTTTTGTGAACTGTCGTTAGCAGTGGGAAGCTTGGAGTGTGATTTTGTGGCAAAATCACAAGTGCTAGCACACTTACGAGACATGCGAAGGTGATAGGGAAGCCCATCCAGGAGCCGGGAACCATTCGACGAAGCTTAGAGCTTGACCAAGGACCAAATCGAAGCCAAAATAGTGAGGATATTCTGCTCACTGCCGTGACCAGTCTAAGCCAGAAAATGCAGTTTCGTTGCTTGTCGCATCGGTCAAACGATCGATGTGAGTATTTCGCAACTTCTTCGATTGTTATTCACATATTATTCATGCTTATTATTGATATTGGGACCTTTATAGAAACCAACACCGCCTTTATGGCTGGTTTATTTTAGTTCCGCCTCTATGGCTGGATTATGGACAAATATTACCGCCTTAATGGCTGGTTAGACTTAATTTGACTTAATCAGGTTACCGTTTATATGGCTGGTTGGTAATATTATCACAAGTTTATATATTATTTTATAGGAGATATCTAAAATAGTAAATAGTAAAAGTAATTCCTTTTACCTAAGCATTTTAATTTATTTACTTTTCAGTATTTACTTTTCCGTATTTTTACTTTATGGCTTTTACTTTTAAGTTTTTACTAGCCCTAGCTATGTGTCATAAATAAATTAGTTATCTAGGGTTGTGATAAATTCCAATATCACCGGTTTATAAGGGGTTAGACTTTAGTTTGGGTAATATAAAGATTTATTTATTGAGTCTTAATCCTAATGCTTTTTATTAACTGGCCACTAATAAAATTGACTAGGTAAACTTAAAATGAACTAGACATAGGGATTTTAAGTTTAAGACCTTAGACTCTATAGCCCACGATCTTCCTTGAGGATAGATAACCCTTTAATAGATTTCCTTACAGGATAGGAATATACCTGTCGGACGGGGGTAGCCAAATTGGAACTTAATCTTAATGAATCTAGGTAATTTGGTTGACATAGACATATGGTTCAATTGGCTTATACTAGGTATTTGTAATTGACCATCGGAAGAAGCTTTTACATAATTTAGTGTTCAGGTTAATAAATCAATATTTTACCAAACTTCAAGATAACCACTTCATTTAAATAATATTGGAAATATTCACAACCCTAGATAGTTTTTAATATTGAATTTTTTTAAAACCTATTTCGAACAATTTTATTTACTTTTTTTTAAATTTAGAATCATCACCATTTCAAATCAATCAATCAACCTGTTAGATACTAGTAATCATTTGAGCTCATAAAATAATAGCTTAGGTATTAAGTCCTCGTGGGATCGATACTTTTTATACTACTTGAACGATACGTGCGCTTACGTTATACGCGCGTGTTTACGCAGGTCAAGTTTTTGGCACCGTTGCCGGGGATTTATTTATCTTTCACTATTATTTTAGAGGTTAAATACCTTTACTTGTATCTAATTTTATTTTTACTTATTGTTAATGTTTTCTTGTGTTTCAGGTTCTCAGAAACTTCATGAGACAATCTAGAAGCTTTGAACTCGACCGCTTGACCTAGAAATTGAGAGAACCATCAGACAATTGAGAGGGGAAAGGCGAGAAGGCCAAGCAGCTTTAGTTAACATGGAACCTGAACCTTAGGAGGTTGCACCACCAATTCCCATTCGAGACAGAACCATTATGGTGGTTGACAGACTCATTTCTTGTATTGTACTTCCTCTCTTACCAGCAAATGCGGGTGACATCAAAACATGCATTCAGATGATTCAGTAAGCAGTATAGTTTGGGGGAAATGCAACTGAAGATCCTAATGCCCACATCAGCAACTTCCTGGAAGTTTGCGGCACTTTCAATTATAAACCGAGAAGTGAAGAAGCAATAAGATTGCGTATTTTTCCATAATCCTTGAAGGGCAGAGCTA